>CM069908.1:114127566-114349349 GCA_036172215.1 Camellia granthamiana | reverse complement strand
GAGCTCCCGCCAGAACCCCCAGCAAGGTCAGTGTAGTGGGCAGCTCTGACCACCCCGTCCTCTGTCTCGCCTGGGGGCCTCTCCTATCATGAGCTCGGGATGTCCTAGATCCTCCCACTCTCTCCCCTGCCGCTGGAGCTCTGGCTTTCCCACCTCCACGGGCCTCAGTCGAGGGCGGCATGAGGTATGTCTGGATAAAGGCAGTGTAATCGCCCTCAAGCCTGAAGAAGTCGGCGTCCTAACCTCTTGTGAAGTCGATCATCTCCTGCGCGGTGTACCTCTCTGTAACCCTCATGTATGTGAGAGGCGGCATCGGAACTACTGGCTCAGGCAAGCCGAGGCTCTGTCGTAGGAATCGCTCCTCTAAGAACCATGCTCAACAAACTGGGCCCTCGAGCAAGATCCAAAATCGGGAAGCCTCCCACGTGTCGGCAAACTGATCTCTGACCCAGTCAGGCATCACTACCCACGGCTGCGAGGTGATCTGCAAATAGTGAATATACAGACTGTTAGCTACTATTGCATATGCAATATGATGTAAAGCTGAAATGACTGAAAAGGTTGAGTTACCTCTGTTACGGTCACGGTGTCGAAGAATCGGCGGAAGAAGGAGAATGACTCTCAGGCCCTCCCCTGGCATCTCCCGTCATATCTATGTGAGTATGGCACCATGGATGGTATCTCTACCTTTGGCTCTGGGGCGAGCCTCTGGAAATAAGCGTACATCCATAGCTGCAGAAAGTGGAAGGATAACAGTGAGTCTATATCCGATGAGTGCAGAAAACGTACAGTGTGTGCAGTGTGCAGATAATGTAAAGCAGAAAACGTACAGTGTGTGTAGTGTGCAGATAATGAAAAGCAGAAAGTAGATTGTGTGTAGAAAGCATACAGTTGTGTGCAGTGTATAGATAGTGTAAAGCAGAAAGTAGATGGTTTGCAGTGCAATGTACGGTGTGTGTGTGGTGTACAGGAAATGCGAAGCAGAAATGTAAAGCAGAAGGGTAGGGTGTACCTCCCAGGCTCTCCAGTAGCCTCCTAGCAGATACCCGCTTCGGTGAGAAGTGGAGCTCATGTATCCGTATAGTGTGGCCTAGCCTGCGCCGCCCTAGTCGTAGAATCGGAAGTGAGACAGGTCCACCAAAGCGCTCATGAGGTGGAGCCTGACAGTGTTCACCCGGTCGGCGAACAGAGTAGTACCAAACAGAAACATGAGGAACCCCTGGGCGTAGTACTCGGTCTCCTCGCGGGTCGTCGGCATCGTCCCTCTGAAATGATCAGCGAACCACGTATATCGCACCATCCCTGATCGGGAGATGGGTGGGTGAATCCCCAGCAGGTAGATCTGGGCGGCCTCCCACTCGCCCATGTCTATGTCGTAAGGAATCGGATGACCCCCTATTGCTATGCCGGTGAGCATAGAGAAGTCAAAGGGAGTCATCATCATCTCCCCTGCTGTAGAGAAGTGGAGGGAATCGGTGGTATCTTACCACCTCTCTACTAAAGTGCCCAGTAGAGGTCGGCTCGCGATGAGACGTGAGAGCCCCATGCAAAATACGCCGAAGCTAGCCTCGTCGACGATGTGACAGACAGCGTCAGGAAGCTCTATATACCACTCTCTCGTGGAGGTGGTCCCGTATCCGTAAAAGTCATGTGAATCCCTCTGTAAGCAGGACAAGCAGATGCAAGGCAGTGTAAGAAATACAGTGCAAGGGTATGTTCAGGACAAGCAGATACAAGGCAGTGTAAGAAATACAGTGCAAGGGTATGTTCAGGACAAGCAGATGCAAGGCAGTGTAAGAAATACAATGCAAGGGTATGTTCAGGATAAGCAGATGCAAGGCAGTGTAAGAAATACAGTGCAAAGGTATGTTCAGGACAAACAGATGCAAGGCAATATGAGAAATATAGTGCAAAAGTGTGTTTGGGATGAATAGATGAAAAACAGTGTGAGCTATACAAGAAATGCAACTTGCATTGCGAAAAATAAAGATAAAGTGTATACCTCAGAGGCGCCATGGGATAGATGTGACTCTGGCTCGCGTAGCAAGAGGTACTCTGGTACACCTCGCGTAAACCCCCTGAACTGGCGGATGCTATCAGGAGGTAGCACATGTACCTCAGGATGGTACGTCGTCGGGTCGAATGGTCGAATGCTGACCGGCAATGGCTCAAAACTCAGGATCTATCTCCATCCCCAAAGGAGCTCCGTCATGTGGGATGGCGTCCGCCATCTCGAGGAAGGATGAGAGAATGACTGAAAATGTGGAAAATGGATGGAAATGCCAAAAGTCAACAAAAAAGTCAACTCCGAGGAGGGGAAAATGGAAGAAAAGGTCAAGGCTCGGAAGAGGGCACGGAAGTCAAGGGTAACTCAGGGGAAAGAAACCCTGAGTGATGGAAGTCAAGAAAGAAACACCTAACGCGACTTTCAATCTGTTCAAAGTGTTGTAAACTATGAGGGTTTATCGAATCGAATGTTTTTGGGATGTTGGAAAATGCGTTTGAAGCTCGGATCAGAAGGGGAAAATGGTCTAGAGCAAAAGGGGAGTGTTTTTCGGCAAGGGAGAAGTGAAGAAATAGGGTTTGGAACCCTATATTTAAAGACCCGTGGTGAAATGCCAAAATTGCCCCGAATCTGTTATCGGGTGGCAGACCGGCCCACCAGTGTTGGCCGACCGGCCACATTTGTGGCCGATGGCATTATTTTGTGGCCGATGGGTGGCCGGTGGCTTCCCAGAGTGGCCGGCAAGCCTCTTATGCTCTCCTTGGATGTTGTTTTGCTGTTTTGTGCCTTGATCCCTCAAGAAAGTGCAAGGGAAGTACATTTTTTAAGCTCAAGTGGCCTCTGTGGAAGCTCCGAACAGTGTTTTTCAGTATGTGATGCTCAACACATTCGAGGTGTATCCTTTTAACTTGTTGCAACTCCTCTAAGAGGTAAATCGGAGGTTACAATTGATTCAGTCTTGTTAAGACGCGCATTTCTTTATTCGGTGTTTTGCATCGAACATGCTATTGATGTTGCATTGAAAATACATTGTTATTGTGTACAGAATATGTAGGCTGCGTTGCGTTGCATTTCACATGTTCTCGTGTTTGCATAAACTTTGCATGCTCGCATGACATTACATCGTTTATGCTCTCACACTCGCATGAGAAGGTTTGTGTCTGTTGTATAGAGCATAAGTTTGTTAGTATGGCATAAACTATGCATCTCAATGTTGCACGGAGCATGCCACAATTTTCGTTGCATAGAATATGCGTTTCTCATTTGCATACAATATGCATTTGTTAATCTTGCATGGAGTATGCATTTGTCACCTTTACATTGTGCATGCCCTTACCACGCTTGCATAGAATATGTGCTTCTCACATTCGCATGGAACATGTATTCCTATCTTGTTGTATCTGTTAAGTCTCTTTCTTATGTAGGTACGATATTGTATGTGCGGTTCATTTAAGGCTGGTGTAACCAGACGATATTGTATGTACGGTTCATTCAGAAGAATTCCGAGTAAGATCATTTATGTCATTTGAATACCTCGTTTTGGTTAGAAACACTCGGGTATGCCCGGTGTTTACACCACTCCTTTGTTGGTTAGAAGCATTCGGGTACGCCCGGTGTTTACACCATTCCTTGTTTTGGTTATAAACACTTGGGTACGCCCGGTGTTTACACCACTCCTTTGTTGGTTAGAAACACTCTGGTACGCCTAGTGTTTACAGCATTCCTTTGTTAGTTAGAAATACTCAAGTACACCCGGTGTTTACACCATTCTTTTGTTGGTTAGAAACACTCGGGTAAGCCTGGTGTTTACACCATTCCTTTGTTGGTTAGAAACACTCGGGTACGCCTGGTGTTTACACCACCCCTTTGTTAGTTAGAAACACTCAGGTACGCCCAATGTTTACACCGCTCTGCTTTGGTTAGAAGCATTGGGTTGTGTGTTGGGTGTTTGTACCACCTCCTTTGGTTAGAAGCGTTTGGAACGTGCATCCGACGCTTATACCACCCCGTTGGTTAGAAGCATTGGGTTGTGTGCCCGGTGTTTATACCACCCCCTTTGGTTAGAAGCGTTTGGGACATGTGTCCGACACTTATACCACCCCGTTGGTTAGAAGCGTTTGGATCGTGTGTCCGACGCTTATACCTCTCTTCTGGTTAGCAGCGCGTGGAACGTATTTCGACGCTCATACCTCTCTATTTTGGTTAGAAACATTGGAACGTGCTCTGATGTTTATACCACCCTCCGGTGTTTGCACCGCTTTCTTTTCCCTCTCGTGCGCGGCGCGTTAGGACACTTTGGTTAAATGCATCTGAACGGATTTCGATGCCTATACCGCTCTTTGTTTCGATTGTATAATGGTTGAATGTGTTTCACTTGTTATTACTGTTCTTTGTGGCTCGGAGCCTTCTAGGTGTGTCTTTAGGTTCGCATCACTGCTTCTTTCCTCGTGTGTGCCACGCGTTGGAATCTTGTTTGCCGCCTCGGGTGCACCCGACCATTGTTGTTCTTTACCTTTTCTGTGTGAGGCGCAGTTAAGATTGCATAATTTTCTTACATCCTTTCTGCATGAAATGTGGTTTGGTTCATTGTTAACTTGCTTATGTACGAGTTTGCTGTAACGTTTCTTTGCATGGCGTTTGCATCTAAATGTTTGATTACAGTCTCATTGCATGATCATAAGTTATGTTCTGCATTATGCATATCATTTGCATCTTGCCCCAGAACTACGTTGGTTTGATTTCTTGCAAAGGGATACGTAGGCAGCCTGTGGGTGCAACCGTTCTTTGTTTCGATTGCTTGTTTGTCTAAGTCTTCGGCCTTGTCAAAAATAGGTCGTCTCTGGGCTTTGACATTCACTCCCGTCATTTCATGACTTCTAAGTTCTATCAAAGAGGGGCAACTGCAAACACCCCATTTTTGACCGTCCTCAAGACTTGGATGTCATCGTTTGAACACCCGATGATTGTGCTCGCTCGTGTTTCGTTTTGAGTCTCTGAAGGTCTCAGCTGAGCGCCTTGCTTTGGAGCCTCTAATCTTGTCTGTTTTGTGCTTGGTTATGAACCAAGAGCTTGTTGCTTTGAATCTGGGGGAGAGGGTGGCTTGTCGGCCATCCCCACTGTCCATCAGTAATGGCTTGTGCTTGCCGGCTATCAGTGGTGGCCGATCGGCCACACTGATGGCCGGTTGACTACTTTGATGGCCGGTCGGCCGCTAATGATAGTTGACGGCCATTTTTATCTTTTTTAAGATATTTATTTGCCAGCTGTGCCAGCTGTTGATCGCTGATGCTCATCTCCATACACGTGTATGGAGGGATGAAGGCAAGCCGTTGGCTTGTTTTTCTATATAATGGGGGGTCTCTCTCCCATTTGGGGGGTTACAAAAAATTTGTAAGCAAATTTCCTCTCTCTCTCTCTAGAATCCTCTCTCTCTTCCTATTTTGTGCTTGAAAGTGAGAATTCTCTACACATTTGCACTAAGACCCTTGACCAAACACCTTCACCTTGGAGCTGAGGTTCTTGGAGGCCTTGTTTAAGTTCTTAAGGCTGGTTTTAGCTTAGAATTGTTGCTATTTGTTGTTATGCTTCAAAGGTATAAGACTTTACCTTGTATGCTTTGTTCTAGTTGCTTGCTTTGCCATCTTTTTACACTATTTCTGGCCTGGTTTTCAACTACAAAAAACTCTGATTTTTAGGCCTTAACATGTTGGTTTGAGCCTATTTTGTGTTAGGGGATTATCTCTCCCTTTTATTCCTTAGCTTGTGAGCTTCTTGCATCGTCTTTTAACATACTAAAGTCAAACTTTTTGGCCCTTTAAACCACTGAATTCCAGGGGAATTTCAGTGGTAAAAACTTAGTTTTGAGGTCCAAAATAGGAGGGGGTGGCCTCCCCTCCTTGTGCCTTGTTTGCAAGTGTAAATAACCTAACATGTGAGCATGTTTTTCTACCTTTTTGTGACTTGATCTCAGCATGTTTTAGGCTCTGATTTAGCATGATATAACTTTGCTTTGAGCTGTCTTGGTCATATGAGCGTTGTATTGCATAGCTATAGTGCAAATTCCTTCACTAGCTTAGTGATTTAAGGCGTCTAACATGTTTTGCTTGTGAGGATTGCATGTTGTAGTATCATTTTACATGTGATTTTAGTGTGTATAGCTCTGTCACACTCTCACTTATTTCACTCTTTCATTGTTTTTGAGAGTTGTGCCTTGAGCCTTGTTTGCGGGCTAACATGCGAGCATGTTTTTCTTGCCTTTTATGCTTCAATCTCAGCATGTTTTAGCTACTTTTCTGGCATGTCTTAGCTCTGTTTTGAGCTGGTTTGATCATTTGAGCTTGGTATTGCATGCCTATAGTGTAGTGCTTTTGACTAGTTTATTGTTTTTGGCTCTTAACATGTTGTGCATGTGTTGCTTGCATGTTGTAGCACTATTTTTCATGCCATTTCAGCACTGAAAATTCTACAACCTCCCTCTATTCTTCACTTTTCAATTTGTTTTGAAAGTGGTCTTGAGCCCCTTGTTGGCTTGAGTGTGAACTTGAGGCTCTCATGCCTAATGGTTTTAACCTTCTCTTGAGGGTTCCTCCTAGCGAACAGCATGAGGCCTCTTTCATGCTCAAGGAACTTGTGGCTTAGGCCATCTTTCCAATTAGAGGACAATCACTTTGGATTTAACCGGTTAAAGAATGACTTGGTAATGTTAAAATGTGTAAACAAAATGAATCAAGTAAAATATGACTAAGATAAACATGTTGTATTTGCATTACATGTGTTCAATCAGACGTTATATTGAACACAAGGTAGATTGATCCGTTTCATACTCAAAGCGATGAAATGAGCCAATCTCCTTTGTCTCCATCATCCCTGATCATGCATGGGTGGTGGTCTTTTGAGTCATGTTTGTGCATTCATTGACTTTGTACAAGCTTGACTCTTTGGCCATCATGCATTGAAAATGCTTGGTTGATGGCTTGAGAGCCAAGAATTACACTCATTTGAGCTTGAGAAATGATAAGGAGGGTAATAGTACATATATTGTGTGAGAATACACTGCTTTGCCTCTGTTTGCTCTCTGTTGCAGCAAAAGGGAGAATTCCAAGGAAATAGTGGCCGACCGGCCAGTAGTAGTGGCCGATAGCCACCTATGGTAGCTGACTGGCCATCAGTGGAAAAGTTGTTCAAAGTGTTCCTGAGGTGGAGCAGAAGCAGTCTGGAAATTGGTGTAATGTTCAAAAATCAAAGCAAAGTGCAAACAGAGGCATCCAAAGGCAAAGTGATGGATTTTCGAAACGAAGCCAACCGAGCATGCATACATCCCTCGCCCTCGAGGCCATTTAATTGTTTCAATTAGTTAGCGTAGCTAATCATTCAATAAGTGTTGTAATATTTTAATTAACTTAGCATAGCTAGTTATTCAATTATGGTTTGTAATAATTAATTAGCTAGAATAGTTAATTAGTTATTTTGTAATAATTAGCTTAGCTTAGTCTAGCTTAACTTATTTATTCGGACCCTCCTTTGAGAGGCCGCAATGTCGTAATAAGCGTGCATGTGTGTGTGCATGTCTTCCAACCCCACTTCTTTCTCCCTTTTACTTAACCGCTTTCGATGGTTAGATTAGGGACATGTTTTGATTAGCATACCTTATGCTCGCATGTTTGGATCATTCATTTGTCTTGCATGCACCGAGGCTCGGCGCATCATTCAAACTGCATCATATTTCAATACTTACTTAAATACATGTATCAAATTGTTGTATTCATATGCCATCTTAGATAGCCGAGCCTATTAATTGCATTACTGCATGTGTTGCATTAGGCATCTTGCATAGTTAGGATCATGCATATTTCTAACTAGCTTTTGTTTTGGCTTGGAGTACACTGTAAGTTTTACGCTTTAGCATACTTGCATGAGTGTGAGTATTGCCATGGTAGCATGCTTGCCATGAGGCTATTTGCTTAAATGCTAAACTGCATGAATGCCTGCGGATGAAGGCTTTGTTGCCTGAATTGGAACAATTCAACGAATGTGAGTTTTAAGCCCACTTTGCGAAGTGGCAAATCATGTTTTAAGCCCATCATGTTTGATGGCAATTCCGCACTTTAGCCCACTTGCGAGTGGCACTTTCAAACCATTTTCGAAAGCAAACATGAGTCGAATTCGTTCTAATTCTCGCGATTTTAGTCTATACTTACTTGTGTGCGTCACATAGTAAAGTTAGCTGAATAATCGGAATAAGAACACATGTGTTTATCAAACAACATATCATGTTTAGTAGAGGCTGATTGTAACAACCCTCACTTTATCTTAGTCATGCTCGCATGCATTCACATGAATTTGTCTTGTTAAGTTTGCATCTACAGACCTTGATTCGTTTTGTCTAAGTGTTGCTTGCATGTTTTGTTTCTTGCTTGGTGTGTGTAGCCGATGCCATCTTAAGCCTAGGTCACACCCTTGAACCTCTTATATCTAGGACCATCTTAGAATCCACTTTGGTTGACCTCCACCTTCGCCCTGGCATATTGGCCGAGATGTCATCATCTAGGCCAAGGTGTGCATCACCTAGGCCGAGATGTGTATCATCTAGGCCAAGATGTTATCATCTTCACATCCTAGATCCTTGATCCTTGCACCTAGTGATCTTGTTCTGGATCGGTATAACCTAGGCCGAGGTGTGGCACATCTAGGCCAAGGTGTGGCACATTTCGACCATGTGTTATCCTTTCTAGCCGTGATCATTGAGACCCCTTTTGTCGAAGCCGATGTTCTAACTCGAGATCCTCACCTTACCAGAGTGCCCTTGCCACCTTGCTTGTTATACACACTTTGTCATGCTCTTGTCTTATCATTCAGTCACCTTTTTTAGGAGAACCAACCAGTCGTTGCCACGTGTCCCAGCAGAGGGTTAAGTCTGCTAGCAGTAGAGAAAACATATCATTTGTCATATCTTTGGCTTTGAAGAGAGAGAAGCTCTAGGAAAAGGAAGAGGAGTTCTTGAGAGAGAAGTAGATTTCCAAGCTTGATCCTTAGAGTCTAAACCGTTTGATCCGAGTGTTGAGGTTAGATTCTTGATTTACTCTTGTTATTCTTTATGTTTATTCAATCGCATTACATGATCTTGCATGATTCATGAGCCATGTATTGGTTTGAAGTTTGTTTTAGAAAGAGAAAATGATGCTTTTGTGTTCTTGGAATAAAAGCACGTTTTGATCCGAAAGTTTGTACCAAGATCCATGTTTTTGTGTTTGTTTTCACAAGACCTTCAGGTACGGGTACCCCGGGTCCATGTTTTTGAACTCATACCACGAAATCTCATATTTTAAATAAAGAAGTAATGATTTTAGTATTTATGTTCTTCATGTTCATATTCTTCATGTTCTTCAAAGGAAACCCAGATTTTCCCCAGACTTCGTTTCCCTGAATATGGTCATTGGGACCATACTTCGGCTAAGAGGTGTGGGACCTCGGCCAAGACCTAGTTGGTACCCAACATGTTTTCTTGAGATGAGAAACAGTGTTATAACTCCCAGCACGTGTTTTGCTTTGTCTTGATTGAGTTTTGAAAGAAATGCCGAGATCATTTACACTCATGCAAAGCTTGTTTTAGGAATGCATTCCATGTCCATTCTTGAGCATCTCTTCTTGTCTTCTTGAAGTGCATTCAATGGGATTTATTATGTACTTGTAGGCCTTGGATCCTTGCTTGTAACCCCCACACCCAAAGAGCTATGTGAGTGGTATTTTTAATAAAGTTATGTTATAAAGTTTTGATAAAGCTTTGCTTATTTCGTTTTGGAAAAGTGTTTGTTCAAGCATGAATGATTATCCCTAATTTTTGTATCAAGTATTATCTTGTTTTGATGACATTCTTGGAAAGTCCTTAGTGCTAGATGATTATAATGCAACTAGCACCCTTGTTTGAGATATCTCCCTTGTCTTGCCACCGACGGTTTACCACGTGGGTTTGTCCGGAATGTCATCCCTTGTATTATATTGATGCTAGTAAGCATCCCTTGAAGCTTTGAAAGACTTGATAGATGAACTTGGTTCATCCCTTGATTTTGTACAAGTTATGATATGTATTGTTTTGATAAAGATCTCGAATATCATTCATTTAACCCTTTATTACTAATATCATTCACTGAGTATCCAAGCTCACCCTCTCCTTATATATATGTAGGTGACGAGCAAGAAGGCGGTGACGCCTAGATGTGCTTTGCAAGATGTTTTTGGATTCCTATTTTGTGGCATCTTGAAGATTATGCTTCTTGGCTTTGTAATTCATTTCTTTTGTATATGTCGGCTTGAGAAGCCTTTTGATCAAGATGTAGTATGTATTTATTTTATTTGTATCCAAGTTGTAAAACCATGTTAAGATGTATGTCATTTCATTTGATTTATGCACAGCTCTTGTGGACTACTTAGATTTAAATTTATTGCTTCCGCACATGTAAGTCCCATATGTATACTATGATTGTGTGTGAATCTTTGTAAGTTGGCCTTTGGTAATCTCGGGTTACTGGCCATCACGGCACCATTCTACTAGGGGCGGAGTGGGGTTGTGACACTGATCCTTTGATCGGGCGAGCGGGAGTGCTCATGTCATGACCTTCCCCTCTCGTACCCAAGTTCCCGAGCCGAGGCAACTTTGGTGATGACGGACACGTGGCCTTTGGCACGAGTCAGGGTTTCCTAAATTTTCCAAAAACAAAATATTTAGGTGGCGACTTTGTAATCTGGCAAAGCAATCCAGTTTTGACATTATTTGACTCAAAATCAATTTTCCAAAATGATTTGCCGGATTGGACTCTTTGGTGTTTATCGGTCTCACATTGCACTTTGTGATATTAGATTCGGAACCGTGACAGGAGTCCGAACTGTAGAAGACCAATTCGCGCCTCTCCGAAAGGGGGGCACGCGAAGAAAGTCCAGTCTACAGTAACCAAGGTAACAGATCAGTGGAAAATGGGTTGTTTACCATTTTTGTAGATGAGCTCCCAGACTCAATGGGTCCTAGGAGCCTGTTTACTCTGTTTAATAATTTTGGTGTAGTTAAGGATGCTTCCATCCCAGCAAAAAGAAGGAAAGCAATGAGATCAAGGTTTGGTTTTGTGAGATACGATTGCAAGGTTGCTGCGGAAATGGCAGTACTGAAGGCGGATGGCCTGTGGTGTGACAACAAGGCACTGAAAGTGAAGAAGGTAGAGTTCAAAAAATGTGAGATTAAGCAACCTACAATGGTAACCAGAGGAAGCGATAGGATGATGCAGCCTCAACAAAGGAGTTTCGTGCAACAAAGGATGGAAAGTGTAGGCAGAAGATCTTTTGCAGAAGTATTACAGAATGGAGGTAGTGCTGGAAAGGCACAGCTTACTATGAAGGCCTATGAAACTGGAAATGGGTGGCTTTATGACTGTATAATAGTCAAACTTAAATCTCTTCTATCATTCAATGAGTTTAAGGAGGAGGTTGCTAGAAAAGGTACAAAGGATGTAAGAGTCAGAGCTGGGGGAAGAAGGCTAGCTGTGCTAACCTTCAAATCATAACAACATAAAAAGGAGGAAAGGCCAAAGATAGAAGAGTGGATGGTCCACTGGTGCGATTTTGTTACAGATTGGGAGAAAAGAAAATCCATTGCACAAGAAAGATGTATGTGGATAACATATGTAGCTGTTCCATTCAACTTGTGGAGTGTTAGTACATTTAGAGACATTGGCAAGGTGTGGGGTGAGGTTGTTCAATTAGCTGAAGATATTAACAATCAGAGTTCTTTTCAGTGTGGGAAGGTAAGAATAATCACCAATCGATTGGAGTTCATAAATGAGGTGATTAATGTTGAATGTAATGGAAATATTTTCCCAATTAGAGTGTGTGAAGAACTCCTAGCAGCAGTACAACCATGTCATTGCAAAAGCTTTTGCTTGGACAATGTGGGCACTGAATCTATGGGTCAAGAGGAAGTAGATCAACTGTCAAAAAATAGTGGGAAGGACATGGTGGTGAGAGTTTCAGGGGCAAAAAAGAAGAGTAATGAGTGGTTGTCTGCATTAGCCGTAAAAGAAACTGTGGGTGTCATGGGTAATCCAAATGTCAGAGATGTAGGTAGGGAGGCTAACCAGGTGCATGTGGAAATTCCAAGAAATGAAATTCAAATTGTTGAAGGGCCTATATGCAACCCTGAGATCATCTGAAGCACTAGTGGGCCTGAGAGTCCAAGGCCCAAGCTAAACTTAGAGGTGATTTTGAAAGTTCCTCAGGATGGGGTATTAGCAGCTAGGCCCATAACTGAACCCTCAAATCTAAGTGACTGTATAGCCCAAACTCAATTTAGGCCTCATGCTCTGCTTCCAGCCGTAGAAAAAGGGGTAGAAATAAGAACAACATCAAGGAAAAGGCAGATTACAAAATCAGAGATGAGCAGAAATAAGAAGAAATGAGCTGACCTGAGGAATAGGGCAAAGCTTAGTCACAAGCAGACCAAGCATAAAGGAGCAGTGTCCAGCAACTGTTTTCGAAGAAGAATTATCTTTAGAGCAGCAGCAGCTGCAATATCACTGTCAGTTGAGCAAAGTATTAACTCAAGGAAAAGGAATAAGTTCCTAAGTGAAGCTCAAGCTACTATGGAAGTTGGCAAAATCCTAGGTTTGAATTGTGAAGATAAGGAGCATGAGGTGATTAGCAAATTAATTGAACTTGAAGAGAAGGACCTGGAGAGAATTGATGGGGAGGGCATTACTCCTTAGGCCAGGTCAGGGAAAAGAAGAGAGGGATTTAGGACCTGTGAACAGTTTCTGTATGATTATTTTATCCTAGAATGTTAGAGGTCTCTGAAGACCTGAAAAGAGAAGAAAAATTAAAAACTTAGTTAGGGAGAGGAAGATTGATGTCCTGCTGCTGCAGGAGACAAAGAGGAGTAAAATAGATTAAATGTTTCTTAAGTCATTATGGCCATAGGAGGAGCTAAAGAGCATAGAGGTGGGGGCTGAAAGAAGTGCTGGTGGTTTGTTGTGCTCGTGGAATCCACAAATTTTTTAACTAAAGGAGTGTTGCAGCAGCATAAATTTCATACTTTTATCAGGTATGGGTCTTCATACTTTTAGTTGTGTGATTATAAATATTTATGCACCCAATGATGTGTTGAAAAGAAGACAGTTATGATATTCTTTAGCCCAGCTTAAACCAGCTTTCTCAAGTCCCTGGTGTATAGGTGGAGATTTTAACAAAATAAGATTCATGAGTGAAAGAAAAGGATGCTCTAGAAGGGAAAGAGGGATGAAGGACTTCAATGAATTCATTGATAAGTTGGAACTGATTGATATACCAATACTAGGCAGAAATTTCACTTGGTGTAATGTGATGGATGGAGATAGATGGAGTAGGATTGATAGATTCCTACTAGATCCTAGGTGGCTGAAAGATTAAAGTTGAAACAGTGAGGGCTACCTCGAAGCATTTCTGACCATTGCCCAATACTCCTCATGGAAGATGAGCAGGATTGGGGTCCAAAACCATTTAGATTCATAAATGCATGGTGTTTGCATCCTAAATTCAAAGAAGCAGTAAAGAAATGTTGGAAAGAAACATAAGTCAGTGGGTGGGCCAGTTATAAGCTATTGAAAAAGCTAGGAAATCTGAGAGTACATCTGAGAAGGTGGAACTGTGAAGTGTTTGGTAACCTTGATGAGCAGCTGAAACAAGTAGAGGATGAAATTCATGAATGGGATTTAAAAGCTGAAGAAAGGATTCTCCAGGATTCTGAGATTAAAAGAAGTGCAAAAGTTAGAAGTTTAGCCTGGGATTTGAGCAAGAAAAAGGAATGGTTGTGGCATCAAAAATCTAGAATGGTTTGGGTTGAAAATGGGGATAAAAATACCAGGTTGTTTCATATAATGGCAAGTAAAAGCTAAAGGAAAAACTTATTGAACTCAGTTAATGAGCATGGAGTACTGCATGATCAGCCTGGAATGATTAAACAGGCTGTGGTAAGTCATTTCAGTCTGTTGTTCACTGAAGGATGGAGGTGTCGACCAAAGTTATCAGGTGTTTTTGCCTCACTTAGTCAAACAGATTCAACTGAATTATTGGAGGCAGATTTTTTAGAGGATGAAATCTGGACAGCAATCAAAGACTGCGATGGTAACAAAGCCCCGGGCCGGATGGTTTTAATCTAAAGTGTATCCAAAAATGCTGGGACATCATGAAAGGGGAGATTGTGCAGATGATGCATAAGTTCCACTCCAATGGTAAGTTGGCCAAAGGAGTGAATAGTTCATTTATTACCTTAATTCCTAAGAAGAAAAATCCAGTGGGTCTAAGTGACTATAGGCCAATCAATTTGGTTAGCTCCATGTATAAAATAATTGCCAAAGTCTTATCAAAAAGGTTGAGGCAGGTCTTACCCAAGATCATTAGTGAAGTACAAACGACATTTCTAAGTGGAAGATACATTCTAGATGGAGTTCTAATTGCCAATGAAGTGGTGGATTGGAGGAGAAGGTCAAAAAAGAAAGGAATCATCCTAAAATTGGACTTTGAAAAGGCATATGACTCAGTAAATTGGGAGTTTTTGTATTCAATGATGGCCAATTTTGGTTTTGGTGAGAAATGAGTGGGTTGGATAAAGACGTGCATATCTATAGCTAGAATTTCAGTACTAGTAGATGGGTCACCTACTTCAGAGTTTTCCCCCATGAAAGGCCTTAGGCAAGGTGACCCACTTTTACCTTTTCTTTTTAACATTGTAGCAGAGGGCCTTAATATACTTATGGAAAGAGCAAAAGAAGAGGGTTTGATCAGAGGAGTACAGTAGGGCCAAATGAGTTGAAACTATCACACTTGCAATTTGCTAATGATACTATTATATTTTGTGAAGCTGAATGGGAAGAAATTGTTGCTTTGAAAAGGATTTTAAGATGCTTTGAGGTGATGTCAGGACTCAAAATAAATTTTCATAAAAGCAAAGTGTGTGGGGTGGGTATTCAGGATGACCTAGTGAAGGTCTTTGCGAAGAAACTTAACTGCCTCAGCCAAAAGCTGCCAATGAACTATCTAGGACTTCCATTAGGAGCAAATCCAAGAAGAAAGAGCTCATGGAAACTAGTAGTGGATAAGTTCAAGAGTAAGCTAGCTTCATGGAAGAGAAGGTATCTGTCTTTTGCAGGAAGATTAACACTGATAAAGTCTATTTTGACAAGCTTGCCAGTCTATTTCCTATCCATCTTCAAGCTGCCAGTAGGTATTGCAAAATCAATAGACAAAATTCAAGCCAATTTTCTTTGGGGAGGCTCTGAAATCCGGAAAAAAGTGCACCTAGTTAGCTGGAAGGAGATTTGTCTAAGCAAAAATCAAGGTGGGCTAGGTGTGAGAAATCTAAGTCAAGTTAATGAGTGCCTTTTAATTAAATGGTAGTGGAGATATGGCAAAGAGGATTCAGCTTTATAGAAACAAGTGGTATGCAGTTAGTATGGAGGTTTGGGTGGTAGATGGAGCCCATTTTTAGGAGAGTCACTGCCCATGTCAAATTTGTGGCAGGGTGTACTATCAGTGGCTACAGAAAATCCTGACTTGCGAGATTTCTTTTTGCAAATTTTTAAGGTAATTGTTGGAAATGGTAGAAGAGTGCGGTTCTGGATTGATAGGTGGATTAATAATCAAAGTCTGAATGAGGTATTTCCTAAATTATTCTCCTTGTCAGTTGAAAATGATGGCACTCTGTTTGAGTATTTTCACAGCAAAAGAGTGGGTACAGACTGGAATATTGCCTTTAGAAGGCCTCTTCTTGCTTGGGAAGAGGAGGAAGTGTTGAAACTTAATGATTTGTTACAGAGTGCTCCTAGACTAAATGAAGGGGTTAAAGACTATTGCTCTTGGTTAGCGCACCCTTCTGGAGTCTTTAATGTGTCATCAATCTGGAAGTGGGTGGTAGCATGTAAAGGGCCAACTATCACAGTCACTAAAAGCATTTGGAATAATTTAGCCCCTCCCAAAGTACAGTTTCTGAGTTGGTTGGCTTGGAGAGGTAGGATTGAGTCCTCTGAGTTTTTACATAGGATTGGAGTATTGAATTCTAATGTTAGTGCATTGTGTGTGTTTTGTAAATCTGAGGTGGAGTCTTTAAACCATGTCCTCTTTCACTGTCCTAAGATCTGGAGAATATGGGCCAGTATTGTGAGTTGGTGGAACCTGAGTTAAGCTATTCCTGGTTCAGTAGAGGCAGTACTTCACTGCTGGTCAGGTCCAAAAATGAAGAAAAAGGTAAAGGAGATCTGGAAGATGATACCATTGGCAGTAATGTGGTCAGTGTGGAAACTCAGGAATGAGTGCATATTTAATGAAGCACAACCAGCTTTGAATGATTTGGCTGATCTGGTAAAAACCAGAGTTGCTATGTGGGTTGTTTCCTCCTTGAAAGAGTTTAATTACTCGGTGCACGATGTGTTATATAACCTGAAGCAGGTTTGCAACTGTGTGTAGAAAATGGGACCTAAGGATGCTGAATTGCTGCTAAGTATGCTGGTGCTGGTGTTTTTTTTTTTTTTTGGTGTTCTATTTTGATACAAGGAAATTGAATTGTTGTTCTGGTGCTGGTTTTAGTCTGCTATGCTAGTGGTTTTTTGCTGAATCAGATGCTCTGGTGCTGGTGTTGATGCCTGTTATGCTGGTGGTTTTTTTGCTGTTCTGTTTAGGTGAAGTTTTTGTATCAGATATGGAAGTTTGGTGTTGTGTGATGCTTGCTGAAATATGATAATGCTGTTAATGTTTTGTGGTAAAGGATTGTGTCTAAGGTTAGATTTTTGTTTATAAGGTTGATGGCTGGGTGAGAATTGGGATGAGATGATGTTTTGGGCCGAAAGAACCTAGGTGTACTGATGTATAAGACTCTTTGTTGGCTGTTGGTGGTTGATTTGTTTTATTAGAATGTTATGCTCAGAAGTGGCTGTCAGTTTTGGTTATGTTTTTGTGGGATTTCTGCTCTGGCTGGGAGTTTCTGCAGCTGGCTGTATGAGTATGCAGACTGCTGGTTTTTGGCAAATTGATTTCTGATGCTGGTTTTTATAGTAGGTCAGCTACTAGTCTGATGGTTTTAATCAAATTTGGAGCTGTTGCGTAGTGGTAATATTGGAATGATGGTTCTAATCAAATGCAAGCCTTGGTGGCTGTTAATCAGCAGTGGTGTATGTTGCTGTTGTATGATGCTACTGCTGGAGTCTCAATGATTTGGAGCTGCTTGTGCATTGGTTTGCTGTATGGGTGAAGCAGTGGTCGTGTCAAGTACTGAGATGCTGCAAGGATTTTTGCATGTCTTCACCAGTTAGCTCATCAGATGCTTGTAGGAATGGTGGATGAATCTATCCAGTTGTTTTGTTTTGGCAACACCAGTTGGTTCTCTTGTGTGTGTTGCTGCAGGGCTGGTTGGCTTATGCCTGGGTGCCCAAATCTGTTCTGATTTTGTTCTGTTCTGAGTTGCTGATTTGTTCTATTCTGAGTCTTGTTGCTGAGTTGAATTGGTGCTGATTTGTGTTCAATTGGTGTTACAACTTGGAAGTTGGAGTTAAACCTCTAATTAAGCTCAGAGGAAGCATACTTGGGAATCCACTAACACATGAGCATGATGATCGGCTTGCACTTATATCAGATGGACTTTTTGAGTAAACAAAAACAAACTGTCATGGTGAGTTTTGGATGTAGATCCCAACAATGCACCATGTACAAAGGATCTTCAATTTGTCACAAACTGGAATGATCCGTTAGCTGTGGACTGTTAATATGCTGAACAAATGCTCTAACAGAGGGGTTTATGGATGAATGGTCTTCAAGGGTTGTTAGGCTGGGCTGCTGAGTTTGTAGTTTTATGGTTGCTACTGTTTGTTTGTTTTTGTTTTTGCTCTGCGTGTTGGTTACTCACCAACTTGGAGCTTGGAATTTGTGCTAGCAAATGATTTCGTGTGCATCTAGGTGCCAACCTAGTTGGGATTTGGATGTTCCACTGTAATGCTTTTTGCACTCTCCTCTTTATTGATGTACGTTATCATACTCTGTATGTTTTTCTATCAATAAAGTTTTTTTGCTGATTAAAAAAAAAAAAAAAAAAGTCTTGATGGCGAAGATAAACGAAATGAAAAGGTACCCAGCCCTTTCTTTGCAATACACATATTGCAAAGTCGAATATCACAGATTCACCACATTGATGTATCTTTTGATCTTTACAAGAAGCTTCTCTTCAGGTCAAGGTTTTGAGATCAATTCGCAAATTGGAACTTATTGATGTCATTCTTGGTCAATATAAAGCTAGCTCAGGAGATAAGGTTGATTGATGCTTACTTGGACAGTTTGATCCCCACATTCTTGGTCAATATAATGCTGGCAAGGGACTCATCAAACACAGGTAGCTAGGATCAGTCGCAGTTTTGTTATTATGAGTTTGTCGTAAACTATAGTGAAATTCCAGACTGTTCAATTATCAGATTTCAATGCATGACTAAAATTTGTTACAAGTTTGCGACTCCTTTTTATAACTCTCATTTATATGTTAAAATATCAGTTGGTAATTTATTCTAAAAATCTGGAATTCACCTCGAAAGAATGTTACGTGTTGACTCTGCCAGTGATTTAGAATTTTTGGTAAATGTGATATCTTCTTGACTTCAATAATGGTTTATACTTATTTGGTAATGTAATAAATATCTTGGCTTTGCATTTGACTTTTATTTTTATTTTTTTCCGTACTTAGGGGTTGTTTGGGATGTCTTAAATAAGTGCACTTTTTAATTTTTTGAACTAAAAAGTTAAGGAAAAAAATATGGTTGTTTGGGTTAACTTTTTGATTTTTTATGAAAAAATATGTATTAAAAATTTGTATAAATTAGTGTGTAGGGGAAAATTAGGATTGGAAGTTGTGCAGCCGTACTTTTTGACTTTTGGTGAGTAGTAATAACTTTTTAACTTTTTGAGTACCTTTTGACTTTTTAACTTTTTTTCAACTTGCCAAACTTGGCCTTAATATTCAACTTCTTATCACAACATGCTATAACATATTTGGCAACTTTATATGTGACGGCCCAAAATTTTAAGGACATCATAATAAGATTTAGAATTTAAAATCAATGTCGCCACCAATATCACTAATATCAATTAATTAACAATCCAAAAATTGAAAGTTTTCAAATTATAATTCTAATAAAACTTAAAACTTGGTTTCAGTACAATAAAAAATAAAATAAAACAACTATGAAAGAAAACTAGAGAAAACTAGAAAACATAGGATATGGTTCGTGGAACTTGGGGACTCTTCAAGCTAACAAAGGCTAAATGTCACATTGCAAGGCCTCGGTGTTTATTTGGTTTTCTTCAGTACCTGGCAGAAAACGCCAGGGCAACGAGAATGCCAATGAGTAACGAACTCAATAATATACTACAACCCGAAAATATCCACCCCGATAATAATACTCACAATTAATGAATAATGCGTAGTAACAGAATAACGGTGGCATTTAATAAGCATAACAGGAATGCCGACAGTTAAAATAATAACAATAGATGAATAAATAAATAAATAAAAATGGCAAACAGAAACAGTAATTCATTATAAGGAAAATGCACACTTTTCTTTTTAAATTCTCATAGATTTAGTTTATCAGATAAATTTAAGTAACTCCCCGCGGAGCACTATTTCCATTCAACCGCTGAGCAATGGCCACAGGCAATTCTGACTCCCCCTTGGTCAAATATTCAAATGTTACTTGCTGTAACTACTAATGATGCTCACGCATCGGGGTTACATACCCGAGTCGTGACATCACGGTCTGCCCAAGGGAACGGTCTATGTTGTGACACCCGCACCACCAACCTTATATCGCCTACACCGATAAGAGCGGAAATACATTCCCGTGACATGTTAGGGTTCGCAACTCACTAGCGCAAGCTTCTAAACCGGGCTCACCCCCATCACTTTTAAATTTTTAATGTATCATCGGTTCAATTTCGTGTTTCTTTACTTCGTCAAATTCACATTTTTATGCATGTGCGAGTTTTAGTTTGAGAACCACAGTGACCTCATGTTTATATAGCACAACACAATCATATATGGCAACCAAAATAAATGTGATAGAATGTCTTAGAAATCATCACAAAATTTCTTAAGAATTCACCCACTTCTTCTTTCAGCACTGTATGGTCAAACAAAAAATATATGAAACCCATACCAAACGAAATTCAATCATTATAATATTTTAGTTGGTGCTAGTTCATTAAGTTAGAAAAATATTTCGCGAGGAATACCAGGGCTAAAAACGATTTTAAAATGGAGAAATAATTTTTGGAAGAAAATTGGTTTTCTAGGACAGTGAGTTACATTACCCTCCAGCACAGGTGTTCTGTGTTTGAAAAATAAAAAGGGACCTCAAACAGTGTCAAAAAGAGGCATGGTCAGAACGGTTTGCTAAATTTTTGAGTTTAGAACATATTTCCAGAAGGGTGTGAAGACTGAAAACCAGTCGAAGATGGTCAAATAATTTTTATAAGAAAACTGGACAGATTCTGTCATATTTTAGAAAAATTTGGCGTTTCTCTCTCAATACTAATAAAAAATCATGAAACCAGTGGAATTTGAAAGGTAACTTAAAAATATAAATTTTCCAATTTGAATCACTTGAAAATTAATTCTTTGGAATAAACGGTGACCTGGTAAAGTCAGCATTGCTGTTGCCTCCAAATAGCAATGAAGTTAAAAATATATTCAGGCCATGAAATGTTGTCAAATAATTTTCTTCAATATTCTAGCACCATGAAAACATGTTAAACTAACTCCGTAGTTTCAGATTTTATGAAAGTGTTCTCATGAGTTTGTTTAGGGTTTATTCAAAACGGATTAAAAATCTGTTTTGCTGGAAGTTCACTAGTTTGGGAAAAACACACTTTGTATCCACCATGAATCACATGCAAGACTAAAAAAAATGTTTCTTACTATGATTCCCATGTGAAACTCTAATCCTTCATATTTACTTTCATTAGTGATAACATAAAATAATATTTATGAAGAGTAAACACAAATTCATAAGCATGCAAGATTGATTCAACAATGGAGAAAACTTGAACACATAAAGAGCAAAATCAGTAGCTAAACCATCTAATCCATACTTGTAAGAAGGACAAAGATCACATAATCATAAGATTATCATTCTATCCAAATGTAACATGCATTGAGCATTGGTGTATTATCAATACACACTCTTGCATATTTTAATGTATAGATTTAGTTAGGAAAAATATCTAAGGGGGGATAGGGGTTAAGTATTTTTACCTCAATAAAGTTAAAAAAAAATATGCCAAGTATTGAGCCTTTCTTCCCCTCTCTTCTCTCATTTCCCTCTTGCTTTCTCTCCCTCTCTTTATCTTTGTTTTGCTCAGTTACGTGTGTGTGTGTAATGGAGGCTGAATAGTGCTCCTAATTATAAGAGTTTGAGGGCCTAATTTATTATTATTATTATTATTATTATTATTATTATTATATTTTTACTTTACTTCTCTTTTAGCTTAGGAACTATGATCTAAGAGGATAGATTACAGTCGGTTTGCATGTTGTGGTAGCCTTGACAAGGCTTGAAATTGCCATCTATGCATGTAGGCATGGAGTGTGGCAGTAAGCAAAGGCATGCATTGGCATGCTTGGGCTAAATTCCTCTGCCCAACATAAATTTTGATTTCTTTCTTTCTTTTTCTTTTTCTTTCTTTTTTTTTTTTTTTTTTTTTTTTTTTTTTTGTACAAAATAAAAATCAATTGAATATATATATAACCTAGTCACTAGATATTTTGCTCCCTACTATTCTCCTACTAACTTAGTTATTATTTGTTTAACTCATTTAGTTTCCACAACTATATTTAGATACAAATTTTATTATTATTATTATTATTATTATTATTATTATTATTATTATTTATTTTATTTATTTATTTATTTTATTTTTCCAGAAAGATAAATAATTTTATTTAAAGGAATCTAATTTTGGTATTAACCATGATGCTATTAACATTATAATTCGATAATTTAATAATCACTGTTAACTGACTTAATATTATTATTAATCAAACTAATTAGTTGTCTATTCAGGTTCTCACAACCTATCTCCCTTAAATAATTTCGTTCTCGAAATTTTAACGCGTACCTTTATCTTCAAACAACTAAGGGTAATTGGCTCGTGTTGCATCCTCTCTTTCCCAAGTAGACTCCTCTACTCCTCGATGCTGCCACAACACCCGCACCAAGTGGATTACTTTGCCTCTTAAGTTCTTTTCTCATCGATCCACAATCTTTATAGGCCTTTCCTCAAAGCTTGCATCTTCATTGAGATCAATCCCTCCCCAGTTGATAACATGGGAAGGGTGTGGCTCATATTTTCGTAACATTGGGATGTGAAAAACATTGTGCACCACTACGAGCTGTGGTGGTAGTGCTAAACGGTATGCCACCTCTCCTACCTTGCTCAGAATTTCAAAGGGTCCCACGTAACGAGGTGCAAGTTTTCATTTCTTTCCAAATCGTGTAGTACCTGGACGAGGTCGAACTTTGAGAAAAACATGATCCCCTACCTCAAACGTTAAGGGTCATCTACTTTGATCCGCATAGCTCTTTTGTCGACTTTGGGCTGTGGTTAGCCGTTGTTTGATCAGTTTTATCTTCTCAGTAGTCTCCTGAACCAAGTCTGGTCCTAACAAGGTTGCTTCTCCTACTTCAGTCCAACAGACTGGTGATTGACAAGGTCGTCCATAAAGTGCTTCATACGGTGCCATTCCAATATTGGCTTGGAAACTATTGTTGTAAGCGAACTCAACGAGAGGTAGGTGTCTCTCCCAACTTCCCTTAAAATTCATAACGCAAGCTTGAAGCATATCCTTCAAGGTTTGTATCGTTCTTTCAGACTGCCCATCGGTTTTTAGGTGAAATGCCGTGCTAAAGCATAGGTTTGTTTCCATTGCCTTCTGCAAGCTCTGCCAAAATTGAGAAGTGAATCGAGGATCACGATCAGACACGATGCTAACTGGTACTCCGTGTAATCTGATCACTTCTTTGATGAACAATCTACTGAGTGAATCCAACGTATCTGATGACCCGACAGGTAAGAATCGGGCTGTCTTAGTTGGTTGATCTACCACTACCCACACGCCGTTATGTCCCTGTGGTGATCGAGGCAAACTCGTCACGAAATCTATGGTTATGTGTTCCCATTTCCACTCCAAGATTGGTAAAGGTTGAAGTGTTCCTGCCAGTCTTTGATGTTCAACCTTTACTTGTTGGCATGTCAGGCACTGAGACACAAACTTCGCTACATCTTTTTTCATTCCACCCCACCAATATTGGCGTTTTAAGTCTTGGTACATCTTAGTACCTCCCGGATGTACTGCAAATGCCGAATGATGGAATTCCCTAAGTACCTTTTCCCTTAGTGAGTTGTCGCTTGGTACGAACATTCGACCTTGATATTTCAAACTCTCATCAGTGTGAATTTCCTAACCAGGCATGGTTTCACTAGATTCTATTCGAGCCTTGATGAATGCTACCTCCGGGTCGTACTTTTGTGATTCTAATATCTCGCTCAAAATTTTAGGCGTAGCAATCTGAGCACCAAGGTAAGCCCTTTTATCTTGAACCTTTATCTGTACCCTAAATTCGTTGAGCATTTCAACCATATTCCATTATCTAAGTGCTAAACTAGCAACAATCCCTCTATTCTTGCGACTTAGCGTATCTGCCACTACTTTAGCCTAGCCGGGATGATAGAAAGGGTAAATTGATAATCCTCGAGATACTCCATCCAGCATCTCTGACGCATGTTCAGGTCCTTTTGGGTGAACAGATACTTCAAGCTTTTGTGATCGGTGAATATCTCAAACTTTTCACTATACAGGTAGTGTATCCAAATTTTGAGTGTGTAAACTATAATTGCTAACTCCAAGTCATGAGTGGGATAATTCTTCTCATGGTTCTTTAATTGCCTTGATCCATATGCCACCACCTTGCCATTTTACATCAATACACACCCCAGACCTTCTTTGGAAGCATCACAATACACATTGTACCTAACGTCACGTTTTGGTGTTATGAGAATAGGGGCACTCGTCAATCTTTTCTTGAGTTCTTGGAATGAATTTTCACAAGACTCGTTCCATTCAAACTTAACCCCCTTTTGAGTCAAATGTGTCATTGGTTTGGCCAATTTTTAGAAGTCTTGAATGAATCTTCGATAGTAACCGGCCAATCCTAAGAAACTATGAATCCTAAATGTGTTCTTAGGTTGCTTCCATTATGTCACTGCTTCTACTTTAGTTGGGTCCACTGATATTCCCTTTTTAGACACCACATGACCCAAAAACTTTACTTCCTCCATCCAGAACTCACATTTACTAGCCTTAGCATACAGTTGGTTCTTTCTCAATGTTTGAAGTACTATTCTCAAGTGTTGTTCATGGTCTCCTTTAGATTTGGAATACACCAAAATATCATCAATGAAAACTACCACAAATTGATCTAAGTAAGGCATGAATATTTTGTTCATTAAGCTCGTGAACATGCCTGGTGCATTGGTTAGGCTGAATGGCATCACCACGGACTCATAGTGGCCATAACGGGTTCAAAACGCAATCTTAAAAATATCTTCTTCCCGAATACGCAACCGGTGATACCCAGACCTGAGGTCTATCTTTGAGAAATACTTTGCCCCTCTAAGCGGATCAAAAAGGTCATCAATCCTAGGTAGGGGATACCAATTCTTAATGGTGATCCTATTGAGTTGTGAATAATCAATGCACAACCTAAGTGTCCTATCTTTCTTTTTAGCAAATAAGGCTGGTGCTCTCCACGGAGACGTGCTTGGCCTTATAAATTCCTTGTCCAATAATTCTTGCAACTGTGTCTTTAGCTCTCTCAATTCAGCTGGTGCCATACGATGTGGTGCCATTGAGATCGGTGATGTACTAGGTTGTAGTTCAATGGTAAAGTCTATTTCTTGCTTTGGGGATAGTCCTGGTAACTCCTCTTGGAATACATCAACATACTCGCACACCACACAAGGTAGCCCTAGTTCCATACGATCCTTGTCTTCCAAAACTAAGCTGGCTAGCCACCTAGCTAGGTGATCGGGCCACTTCGACTTTCCAAGTGTCAGTGATAGGGAATCTCGTGTATCCCCCTTAAATTGGAATCGTGTTCCGTCATGAGAGTAGGCAGTCATCGTCTTTCGATAGCAATTAATGGTGGCTCTATGGGCTGATAACCAGTCTATTCCTAGGATAACGTCAAAATCTAACATTTCCATGACTCGTAGGTCGCAAGTTAAACGCAAACTGGAGACTCCTAGTTCACATGATTTGCATACGAGATTTACTCGAGTTTGACCTCCTAACGGTGAAGCTACACTCATAGGAGTTTCTAATCATTCAAGCTCCAATCCCAAGATTCACATAGTTGTAGTAGAGAAGAAAGAGTATGACATGGCTACGACAATAGCACAATTAGCATAAGAATTCAAATAGAATTTGAACAGACGGTACAGTCGGATGGCATGATGGTTTTGAACTTTAATATGGTTAAGATTATGAAGCTAGTGACCAAACTAGATATTTGAATTGAAATTGCGTTTGGCCATACACATTTCAAACCAAATATCTAAGATTCTTCACCCCGTAAGGAGTAAAAGAGTACAACTGGTTTTTAAGAGAACAACATACAGGATACAATAATCAAGGCTCAAAAATTGCCAATTGATCATCTTAAGGAAATACTTTGTCGAATTGGAAAGGTTCAATGAAGATAGAGAAGTGATGATTTTACATCCGACAAACTTGGTGTCAAGCTAGAGGTACAATTAGGATCAAACAAGGATAGTTACTATGATTAGCATAAAGGTCGTATAAATCACAAGTCACATAACTCTATTCCTTCTAACACATGACACTACTCCTCAATGAGGTTACACCTCTTCCTACCGTCCTTAGGTATTCTAACATAGAGCTCTGATACCATGTTGTGACGCTCCAAAATTTTAAGGACATCATAATAAGATTTAGAACTTAAAATCAATGTTGCCACCACTATCACTAACATCCATTACTTAACAACCCAAAAATTGAAAGTTTCCAAATTACAATTCTAATAAAACTTAAAACTTAGTCTCAGTACAATAAAAAATAAAATAAAACAACTATGAAAGAAAACTAGAGAAAACTAGGAAACATAGGAAATGGTTTATGGAACTTAGGGACTCTTCAAGCTAACCAAGGCTGAATGTCACCTTGCAAGGCCTCGGTGTTTCCTTGGTTTTCTTCAATACCTGGCATAAAACGCCAGGGCAATGAGAATGCCAATGAGCGACGAGCTCAATAATATACTACAACCCGAAAATACTCACCTCGATAATAATACTAACAATTAATGAATAATGCGTAGTAACAAAATAACGGTAGCATTTAATAAGCATAACAGGAATGCCGACAGTTAAAATAATAACAATAGATGAATAAATAAATAAATAAATAAAATGGCAAACGGAAACAGTAATTCATCATAAGAAAAATGCACATTTTTCTTTTTAAATTCTCATAGATTTAGTTTATCAGATAAATTTAAGTAACTCCCCGCGGAGCACTATTTCCATTCAACCGCTAAGCAATGGCCACAGGCAATTCTGACTCCCTCTTGATCAAATATTCAAATGTTACTTGCTGTAACTACCAATGATGCCCACGCACCAGGGTTACGTACCCGAGTCGTGACATCACGGTCTGCTCCAAGGGAACGGTCTATGTTGTGACACCCGCACCACCAACCTTATATCGCCTACACCGATAAGAGCCGAAATACCTTCTGTACCATGTTAGGGTTCGCAACTCACTAGCGCAAGCTTCTAAACTGGGCTCACCCCCATCACTTTTAAATTTTTAATGTATCATCGATTCAATTTCGTATTTCTTTACTTCGTCAAATTCACATTTTTATGCATGTGCGAGTTTTAGTTTGAGAACCACAGTGACCTCATGTTTATATAGCACAACACAATCATATATGGCAACCAAAATAAATGTGCTAGAATGTCTTAGAAATCATCACAAAATTTCTTAAGAATTCACCCACTTCTTCTTTCAGCACTGTATGATCAAACAAAAAATATATGAAACCCATACCAAACAAAGTTAAACCATTATAATATTTTAACTGGTGCTAGTTCATCGAGTTAGAAAAATATTTCAAGAAGAATACCAGGGCTAAAAACGATTTTAAAATGGAGAAATAATTTTTGGAAGAAAACTGGTTTTCTAGGACAGTGAGTTACATTACCCTCCAGCACAGGTGTTCTGTGTTCGAAAAATAAAAAGGGACCTCAAACAGTGTCGAAAAGAGGCATGGTCAGAACAGTTTGCTAAACTTTTGAGTTTAGAACCAGATGGGTGTGAAGACTGAAAACCAGTCGAAGATGGTCATATAATTTTTATAAGAAAACTGGACAGATTCTGTCATATTTTGGAAAAATTGGCGTTTCTCTCTCAATACTTAATAAAAAATTATGAAACCAGTGGAATTTGAAAGGTAACTTAAAAATATAACTTTGCCAATTTGAATCACTTGAAAATTAATTCTTTGGAATAAACAGTGACCTAGTAAAGTCAGCATTGTTGTTGCCTCCAAACACCAATGAAGTTAAAAATATATTCAGGCCATGAAATGTTGTCAAATAATTTTCTTCAATGTTCTAGCACCATGAAAACATGTTAAACTAACTCCAGTAGTTTCAGATTTTATGAAAGTGTTCTCATGAGTTTGTTTAGGGTTTATTCAAAACGGATTAAAAATCTGTTTTGCTAGAAGTTCACTAGTTTGCGAAAAACACACTTTGTATCCACCATGAATCACATGCAAGACTAAAAAAAATGTTTCTTACTATTATTCCTATGTGAAACTCTAATCCTTCATATTTACTTTCATTAGTGATAACATAAAACAATATTTATGAAGAGTAAACACAAATTCATAAGCATGCAAGATTGATTCAACAATGGAGAAGACTTGGACACATAAAGAGCAAAATCAGTAGCTAAACCATCTAATCCATACTTGTAAGAAGGATAGAGATCACATAATCATAAGATTATCATTCTATCCAAATGTAACATGCATTGAGCATTGGTGTATTATCAATACACACTCTTGCATATTTTAATGTATAGATTTAGTTAAGAAAAATATCTAAGGGAGGATAGGGGTTGAGTATTTGTACCTCAATAAAGTAAAAAAAAAAAAATATGCTAAGTGTTGAGCCTTTCTTCCCCTCTCTTCTCTCCTTTCCCTCTTGCTTTCTCTCCCTCTCTTTCTCTTTGTTTTGCTCAGTTACATGTGTGTGTGTAATGGAGGCTGAATAGTGCTCCTAATTATAAGAGTTTGAGGGCCTAATTTTATTATTATTATTATTATTATTATTATTATTATTATTATTATTATTATTATTATTATTATATTTTTACTTTACTTCTCTTTTAGCTTAGGAACTATGATCTAAGAGGATAGATTACAGTTGGTTTGCATGTTGTGGTAGCCTTGACAAGGCTTGAAATTGCCATCTATGCATGTAGGCATGGAGTGTGGCAGTAAGCAAAGGCATGCATTGGCATGCTTGGGCCAAATTCCTCTGCCCAACATAAATTTTGATTTCTTTCTTTCGTTTTCTTTTTTTTTTTTTTTTTTGTACAAAATAAAAATCAATTAAATATATATATAACCTAGTCACTAGATATTTTGCTCCCTACTATTTTCCTACTAACTTAGTTATTATTTGTTTAACTCATTTCGTTTCCACAACTATATTTAGATACAAATTTTATTATTATTATTATTTTTTTTTTTTCCAGAAAGATAAATAATTTTATTTAAAGGAATCTAATTTTGGTATTAACCATGATGCTATTAACATTATAATTCGATAATTTAATAATCACTGTTAACTGACTTAATATTATTATTAACAAACTAATTAGTTGTCTAAAAATTCAGGTTCTCACATTATAGGTAGTGTTTGGTTCGTTGGAATGATTTTAGACAAAAATGGCATCACTATTCCTTAGCCTCCTAGTGAGATGACTATTCTCCTAAATTGGTGATGGTGATCGATTTCTAAAGTAGATTCCTTTCTTTCTACAGAACCAAACATAAGAATGGATGTACTACCACTGCAAAAAATTAAGGTTTTAGATACCAAAATTTATGAACAAAATTATTTTTTAGGGACCTGTAACAACCCTGACCTATGATTAGCCGATAAATCATGATCAATTATGCCTAATGAGTAATTAAGTTGTAATTCTGAATTAATTGAATGTGTGTTGCATTATTTGTGTTTCTATCTGTTTGTCGTAAAAATATCTGTTTATGTTTTTGTTTTGTTCTGAGAGTTAAAGGCCTTATTGACATCCGATCATGAAATTGATTTGATTTCTATGTTATTTTAGATTTTTAGAATTTTATGGTAGGTTTCATTAAAATTCAATTAAGAAAGAATAAATTAGAATAATTAATGTCCATTTGATTAGCTTTAATTCAACTCATTAATCGAGCCTATATAAGACTCGTATATGCCCCAACTCATCTCTTTTCTTCATCATATCTTTGAGCTTACACAATCAAGCAAAACGTGAGGGAGAGAGGAGGAAGAGACCAAGAGGGGTATGAGATCAAACTTGAGATTGGGAAAGAATTTGCTAAAGAATTAAGGAATTTTGCTTGGAAGCTTAAAGATATAGCAAGCTAGAGCCTTAATCAAGGGTGAGGTAAGGATTTAAGCCTTTTCTTGTGTAATTGAGACATAATACATGAATTCAAGAGGAATTTAACACAAGAATTAAGCAAGGGAAGGAGAATTAAGAAGATTACCATACATGCATTCAAATTCTCCTGCATTTAGAGTTGGATTTGAAGAATTCACACATCCATGCCTTGATCATAGCTTGGTTTTGGAAAGTCGTCAAGTTTCATACCATTTTACCTTGTTTGATCATGTTTTGAAAGCTTTGAAGTCAAAAAATTATATGTATGTTATGTTCTTTAAACTTTAAGCTTGAATTTGCGTAATTGACTTACTCTTGGGCCTTGATTTTGCGAAATGGTTTTGAATTCATGATGTTTTCCAAGTTTAAACAAGCTTCCTTGAGTTTTTTGCCCAAGAGAGCACGTTTTGCAGCATTGAATTTGAGTTTTGAGCCTGGTAGAGCGATCTGGAAATTTTAAAATTCTGTCTCTCCGCTCGAGCGACAGATCTTGTGCTCGAGCGACCACTCTGAGTTGTGCACTTCTGCTCAAGTGACCAAAAGTTAGCTTGAGTGTAAAATGCATGCTCCTAGAAGTTGACACATTTTGCAAACCGCTCGAACGATAAGAGTTGCACTCGAGCGAGTACCTCAGTCTCACGCTCGAGTGACTGTCGAGCGAAAAAATCAAGTAACCAGTACTTTTACAGACCGCTGAAGCGAAGGAAGTTGTGCTCGAGCGACTACTCACATTTTTGAATCTTCGCTCGAGCGAGGACTCTGTTTTCAGCAAAACGGACCAAGCGTTTTCAAATGCATTCTGGCATCCTCATTGCATCCTAGGCATTCGTAGGCCTTAATTAAGACATAGTAATGAGGACAAAGACTTAGAAACACACTAAAAGCAAGGCAAATTAAGTTAAGTGTTTTCGAGTATGTGTTTTAGTGTGCATCTGTTATCTGTTTATGTAGGTCACGCGCCATAAGTTATTTGATCTGTCTGTCTGCCTTTGGAGCCAACTGTGAGTAATAACTTTGTAAAACTATGTTCAATTTATAAGTATTTTCTAAATGATATAAAATAATCTATTTTCTAAAATATTATTTTTTGCATGAATGAATGATTAACTAAGTTTCTGAAATGTATTCGTGGCATCCTTAGTTTCAGATGACATCTGTTATATGTTTTGTTATGTCCCAATTATGGGCTAACTGTACGTCTCATGAGCCAATTGTTATGGATCCTTCTGTATACGTCCTATGTATAGGCCAACTGTACGTCTCATGAGTCAATTGTATGCTTTAATGGCCGTCCCTTTATGGATCAACTGTTTCCACTAATGCTAATGGATGTACCACGTATGATTAACTACAAATTCCGATTATGAGTATGATTCTGAATCAATTTATGTAACGGTTATGGACAACGTTCAATAAAACCTTTACTTTGTTATTATTCACTGTGATTCCGCTCACTGTATTATTTATGTATGTAGGTGATCAGACGCGTGACCAGGCTCAATTATGATCGCCTGGAGCTTGTTTTGTTGGCCAACCCTTGTACCTCTCGAGGAGGTTCTGAAAGTCCTGTGGTCAAGTTTTGTGAATCATGTGAAGGATGTTTTTGTTTTGTTTTTGTCTATCTATACTTTAGGCTAAGTCCCTTATGACACTATTTGTATCTGTATGGTGATACACGACGTATGGAAGTTTGACATTATATGTATAAGTTTCAAATCTATTCTGTCTCATGTACGTCAGCACAGCTCAATGGACTATGTATGTTTATATATTTGCTTTTGCAGCCCCTTAATATGTGATAAATTGTTCTGAGGCCATTGGTAATCTAAGGATTATTGACCGGTTACGACGCTAAACCTATAGGGGTGGGTTTGGGTCGTGACAAAACCAAGTAATTTTGTTGTGAAAAGTGTCATTATTATATTTTTAGCAACAAAAATTGGACATTAGTGATGAATTATTATCCTTTTGGACTAAATTTTTTGTCTCAAAAACTAAACCATGTTGAGACTAAATTATTTCGTCCCTAAAAGTCTATTTATTAGTGACATCTTTAAAATTTTGTTGTTAAAGCCTTTATTTTTTACTTTTCGGTATGACCTTTTAGCGACTATCATCATGACGATGGAAATTGGTTTCTAAATGTCTTTTACAACAAAATTTTCACTTTTAAAGATCAAAACATTTAGTCTTTAAAACTCTTATATATTGTAATTTAAAGATTCATTCCAATGAACCAAACATTGTATGATGATTTGAAATTTGAATTCTTTAGGAATGGAATAGTTCATGTATATAGAAGTTACAGTTGTGCATGATATTTTCTTTAATGCTATGTAAAGCTCAAGTGACTGATAGTAGTAGTTCCTACTTATAACTCTAAAATAAATCAATGAACAAACTGCGAGCTGGTTATTTTTCTAGCATTTGCAATTGCTTTATTCCCATTTTTAATAAATTTGTTTAAACATCTATTTTCCTAACAAATAGAATCTCTTCACCCATATTAGCTTTATTACACAGGGTGGAGATACGCATACAGTTCTGTCACGTTCCCGGAAACCCTTACCGTGACGGCATGGACCATAACTTTGACCTCGCCACTAATGAACTGATTTTACGAGATGTGCCTGACGAAGCCATCCTAGTCAGAGTTAACAACAAGGTTCCAGTAGTTTGCATTTGGATGCTTCCGAACTAAATTTGCTCTACAAGGATAAGTATAACATTTCACTCCTATATTTAAGATCTTTCGCTTCAAATGCATAATTCTACCGATGCTAAGACCTTATCATTGATGTCCATTACATGTCTGTCATTGTGTTCATGCGAGCATTTTCTTCTTGATGTGATTGATGGAGACAACCATCTATTTATGAGAAGTGATGATCTTGAAGCTGCCTGGAAGATTTTATCTCCAGTTCTGCAAGAGATAGACAACAAAAATATGGCACCAGAGCTGTATGAGTTGGGAGGTAGGGGTCCAGTTTGAGCCTTCTATCTCTAGGCAAAACATGGGGTTCGGTGGGTTGATGACTAGTAAGGCTCTCTACCCCATCTTTGTTTTGTTTCTTGAGAATGATTTGAATGCACAATTAGTGATTAGAGTTCCAATGGTTCCTACATGAAACAATAATAAAATTTACTGTCTTGTGATAATGAGTTGTGACCATGTGCCTTTCCTTCATTTGAAGACTAAAACCTATTTGGTTGTGTTTTTGTTTTCAGAATTAAAAAAACATTGAAAAGTTAAAAATTATTCATCCTTTCCGTATTGTTTTCAGTTTTTGCAAAAGTAGTTTTAGAAAATTTAGAAACAACCTTTTGGTGTCTCTTAAAAAGTGAGTTATTTAAGAAAAATCAAAAAAAGTTTTTGGAAACAGTTTGCAAACAAGTTTTTGTTTTTTAGGAAGTAAAATAAGAAAAACAAAATCACAATCAAACATTTCTACCTGGCATTTTGCAATTTTCTTATGTTCTTTTGTACCAAAATTTCAAATTTACCTGATAAGGTTTCAAAAGTGACATAACATTGCATGCTTTGTGTTGTGGAGCGTGTGTATTTTAGAGGAAATTCGAGAGATATAAATAACGAAAATTAAGAGATAATCTCTCCGCATTGATCTTCTTGTTGTAATTCAATGGTCTAGGTTTAAAGTTGAAGGAAAATGATGTCCTGTGTTTTTTAAAAACAAAATGTATTTTGATTCATTTTACTATAATTTTATACTTAAATCGTTAAATTGTGTATTTTTACCGACAAATTTTGTTGTGACAAAAACAGAAAAATCATGATAGAGTACCTCTATCCACAAATATTAGCCACCCTTTATAGCTTTTGCTACTTGATAGCCACTCCTCATTTCTCATCGGTTGAGCTGCTCCCATTCCTCTCGCTTTCAATAGACAGGTTGATCAAATGAGTACAGTGTGATGCCAATTTTTTCACCTATACGACTCTCCTTTCACCCTCCTATAGTTAGTGTGGCCCCTTTTTAAGCAAAAAAAAAAAGCACGAGTTTGTGCTATCCCTTGCCTTTGTTTCTAACCAATAATGTTAGAGATTAAGAATTTAGACATAAAAAAGTATCAAGCAAAATTATGTAATAATTGAATTTAGATCCCATATTATTTTTTTTAGTACTTTTTTGTGTATGAATTTTTGATCTCTAACATTACTCATTTCAGGAACTAGGGATGGGTTGGGTTGGTTCCATATATTGTCTATGTACTTTAGTGATTAGATGATCAGTCACACTGGGATCAATACACAGATCTGCACCCTTACATCCTTTATCACTGAGCAGTCATTTAGCAGCCTTAGTTTGTAACGCCCTCAAAAAAAAACCCATAATACATAATATTAACATGCGGAATTATAAAGAAATAAAGTATCTTATTCCATTCATCAGAGTACCATGAAATAAAAACATTATAATAAATGCCCTATGGGCTTACATCTTGCCAAGCCAACACTTGGACACAATTCCATGAGTTCTAACTCAAAAACAAATAAAGCCCTAGGCTTGAAAGTTTACAAGTTGTTCAAATAAAACAAATAAAATAAAGCAAGTCTTCAAATCCAAATCCTCACAAGCGAAGTCCTTGGAGGTAGTGAACCACCTGAACCTGAAATGAAGTTCCCATATAGGGTGAGCCACAGCCCAGTAGAAAAATGCTAAACCAAGCATACGAATTAACTAAAGCATTAGCATACGATACATGGTTAACACAAGATAATCAATTTCCAATTTCATGACATGAATGTCTACATTGTCTATGACATATTGTCTATGACACCTTTCACTTTCCAATGTTTATTCAACTTTCCAATTATATCATTATGGCTCAGAACCTGGCCAACTATAATAGTGATCCAGATGTCACAAAAATAAATGAGACTAAAGCTCAAACCACAACACTTCCATACTTCCAACTGATACACATTATAATGATGTATCATATCAACGACAAATAGAAATATTGCTATTATCAATAAGCACACATATGAGTGATGCTACTGGAGTCCATCCCCTATCTCCTCCCAACAAATCCGGTTTAGAGGTACATCCCCTATCTTCCCCTAAACCGTGGAGTTCATCCCCTATCTTCTCCAAACAACATGCATATGCAATGAAACACACAATTGCCATATACAACACATAATCAATACAAGTAATGTTCTGTATTAATTCAACAGTCAACATAAGTGACTTAATTCCAGTTATACCTAAGCCACATGCAAGGTCTACAACAATCACGACTATCCTCCACCGATAGCCCAAACAGTTATTTCTAAACAAGAAATAAATACAACGATGAATGGAAAATCAACATTCTCATAGGTAAGTATTTAAACTACCCAACTATATCACTAATCTCATAATTTCCCCAACTTCATGAATTAAACCCAATTCCACATTTTTCCCTTAAATTAATTATACAAATTAATCTAAGCCAAAACCCTAAGGTTTCTCCCAAAATTACCAAACTACCCCCACATACCAAAATACCAAAATACCAACACTTAGGATTAAAGCGTATAAATGGAGTAGAAAATCCCTACCTCGAAGCAAGAACCCGAAAAGAAGAAGACGAAGATGATAGCCCAAACTCCAAAGTGCTCCAAATCAATAACCGTTCAGATTAAATGGAAGCCCTCGATCCACTCTACCTTTTTAATGAAGGAACTAGGTTAGATACTCACTCTAAATAGATGAAACCTAGGAGAGAAGATGAGTTGGGAGAGAGAGAACTCGTAACCTAGGGTTTTAAAAACTGAAAGGGGCTGAAAAACTGTTTTAAAACACGTTGCTGCGTATTTAAACTTGACAGGCCCGCTCGAGCGTACAACACACCGCTCGAGCGTAAAGAACAAAACAAGGTCCGCTCGAGCGCAATGATAACCGCTCGAGCGTAGATTCCCCTATTCCAGAACCCACGCGAAGAACACACTACCCGCTCGAGCGTCAACAATACCGCTCGAGCTCAACCCGCTCGAGCGTAAAAAAAACCGCTCGAGCGTAGAACTCCCACCTGCAGAAGTTTTGCAGGGACCAAAAAATGCTGGAAGAGTGTAAACCCCGCTCGAGCTCAGGAATGTCCGCTCGAGCGGAGAGGCTAAAAACTGGGCAATCAACATCTAGACTAAGGCTCAACCCAACTGTTCGAAACACGCCCCAACACATCCTAAAACTCGACCAAATAGAATTAAAGGATGTCAACAACCATTACACAAGGATAGAATCTACGGAGCCTAAGTCCGGATACAACATCGAATGAGAAAAGACCGGGGTCGCTATAACCTCCCCCCCTTAAAAGAATTTCGTCCCTGAAATTAAGCATAAGTTTTCAAAAACAAGTTTTCTCAATTCCCAATGATATTATAAAACAATAAACAATAACTTGACCCAATCCCGGTCACTTCATTTCTTATCAAGAGGCATCTCATAGTATGTATAAATCAACATATATTCCAACCTGCATCAATATTATGCATTATTCCTTTCAATGTTAACAAATTCCATATCATATTCAATCTCATGATATAAACAACACATTCAATTTATAAATGTTATATTCCACTTCCATAAAAAGGCAAGTTCAAAATGCTAACATTAAACTCAAAACATTATCAATGTTTTCCAACTTAAGACATATATAAAATTCTCAAGTTCAACAATATTACAAAAATCTATATATAAGATTTCTAATCACTAAACATGTCCGGATATTTCTCACGGACTTCCAATTCACGTTCCCAAGTGGCTTCCTCCACTCCGTGATGCTTCCACAAAACTTTCACCAAAGGGATGGTTTTGCCTCGCAAAACTTGATCCCGCCTATCCAAGACCCGAATTGGTCTCTCCTCATAAGAGACATCCTCATCAACTACTAAATCAGTCCAATCCAACACATGTGACGGATCTGGCTCATACTTCCGAAGCATACTCACATGAAACACATCATGAACTCCGGATAACTGCGGTGGCAAAGCTAAACGATAAGCAGCCTCGCCAATCCTCTCAAGGATCTCAAAAGGCCCAATAAACCGAGGGGACAACTTCCCGCTCTTCCCAAACCTCATCAAACCTCGCCTAGGTGATATCTTCAGAAAGACATGATCACCTACTTCAAACACCAAAGGTCTCCTCCTACGGTCGGCATAAGATTTCTGACGACTCTGTGCTGTAACAAGCCTCTTACGGATAAGTTCAACTTTCTCCGTCGTTTCCCTCACTAACTCCAGACCCAACAAAGGTGCATCACCCACCTCGGCCCAACAAACTGGAGACCTACACGGTCGGCCATACAAGGCCTCAAACGGTGCCATACCGATACTAGACTGAAAACTGTTGTTGTAGGCAAACTCCACTAAAGGCAAGTGCCTCTCCCACGACCCACTAAAGTCGAGAACACAACCCCGAAGCATATCCTCAAGGATCTGAATAGTACGCTCGGACTGCCCGTCAGTCTGAGGATGATAAACCGTGCTAAATGTCAACTTGGTGCCTAAAGCACTCTGCAAACTCTGCCATAACCTGGCAGTGAAACGAGGATCTCTATCTGAGACGATCGTCACTGGGACCCCGTGCAACCTCACTATGTCCCGAATGTACAAATCGGCAAGATGATCTACTGAATCTCTAACGCGCATAGGAATGAAGTGCGCCGACTTAGTCAACCGGTCTACAACCACCCAAATAGCATCACTACCCCGCTGAGTTCTCGAAAGGCCCACAACGAAGTCCATAGTGACATGTTCCCACTTCCACTCGGCAATAGGCAAGGGTTGCAACAAACCCGCAGGCCTCTGATGCTCGGCCTTCACTTGCTGACAAGTAAGGCACTTAGACACGAAAGCTGCCACATCTCTCTTCATACCTCGCCACCAAAATTGGCGACCCAAATCCCGATACATTTTAGTGCCTCCCGGATGCACCGCAAGGCACGAATGATGAAACTCTCGAAGTACCTCCTCTCGGCAAGACTCCGGCACAAACAAACGGTCTCGGTATCTCACACTCAGGTCGGGATACACCGTCAAACCCTTCTCAACCTTCCCATTGGAGATCTTCTCTCGAAGAGATTCTACCTCATGGTCACCTCTCTGTGCCTCTAACACTCGAGTCAAAAGTGTAGGCTGCGCAACAACAGAAAATAAGGCCGCAGCCTCAACGGATTCACCCAAAAGCAAATCAAACTCCCCAAGTGCACCCAACATCTCCCACTCTCGGATGGCTATACTAGCTATGTCACCAACAGATTTCCTGCTAAGGGCATCGGCCACAACATTGGCCTTCCCCGGATGATAGTGCAACTCGAAGTCATAATCCTCAATAAATTCCATCCACCTCCTCTGCCTCAAATTCAAGTCTTTCTGTGTAAACAGATATTTCAGACTCTTATGATCGGAGAATACCTCAAATTTCTCACCATACAGATAATGCCTCCAAATCTTCAAGGCAAAAATCACAGCTGCTAATTCTAAATCATGCGTAGGGTAATTCTTCTCATGAATTTTCAACTGACGTGAGCCATAGGCAACCACTTTCCCCTCTTGCATCAACACACAACCCAGACCCTCTCGTGAGGCGTCACAATAGACTGCATAACCCAACCCTCTCTCCGGAATAATCAAGACCGGAGCGGTGGTCAATTTAACCTTCAGCTCCTGAAACGACTTTTCACAAGTCTCACTCCAAACAAAATTGACTCCCTTCCGAGTCAGTCTAGTCAAAGGTGAAGCTAACCTGGAGAAATCTTTCACAAACCGACGGTAATACCCAGCTAATCCCAGAAAACTGCGGATCTCAAACACACTCTTAGGCTGTGCCCAATCTTGCACTGCCTCTGTCTTGGACGTATCAACAGACACCCCTTCCCCAGAAACTACATGGCCTAAGAACTTCACCTCTTTTAGCCAGAACTCACACTTCCCAAACTTAGCATAAAGCTTATGGGCTCTAAGTAACTCTAGCACTACTCTCAAGTGCTCCTCGTGCTCCTCTTCTGAAGATGAGTAGATAAGAATGTCGTCCACAAAGACGACCACAAAACGATCTAAGAATTCCCGGAAGATCCGGTTCATCAAATCCATAAACACTGCCGGTGCATTGGTGAGCCCAAACGGCATCACCAGGAACTCATAGTGGCCATACCGCGTACGGAATGCCGTCTTCGGAATATCCTCCTCCCTGACTCTCAACTGGTGGTAACCCGATCTCAAGTCTATTTTAGAGAAACAACGGGAACCCTTCAACTGGTCAAACAGATCATCTATACGAGGCATAGGGTACTTATTCTTAACCGTAGCCCGATTCAATTTCCGATAATCGATACACAGTCTCAACGCACCACCTTTCTTCTTAGCAAAGAGGGCCGGTGCTCCCCACGGCGAAACACTAGGACGAATATAGCCCTTATCTAGCAACTCCTGGAGCTGAACTTTCAACTCAACTAACTCGGCTGGGGCAAAACGGTAAGGTGCCATAGAAATCGGCGCTGTGCCGGGCACCAGATCAATAGAGAACTCAACCTCTCGATGAGGTGGCAAACTAACAAGATCCTCGGGAAACACGTCCGAGTACTCACATACCACTCTCGGCAACACAGTCTGAGTCTCATCACACTCACTACTCTCAAGGCTAGCAAGTAGACCACTCAACTCACTCCGCCCTCGCGGATCATACCCCGGTGGTAACATACTACCAACCCGGTCCCCCAGAAAATGAAAACGTTCTCCGCTAACGGTACTACAAGTGACCCTCTGACGGTAGCAATCAATAAATGCCCGGTATGACGATAACCAGTCCATACCCAAAATAACATCGAAGCCCTTCATGGGCATAACTACAAAAGAAAAAGGGATTCTATGATCATCGACCTCTATATCACAACCCCTAACACCTTGTTTCAAGATCAATTCACCCCCAAGAGGTGACACTACACAAATAGGAGATGCTAACTGTGCTAACTCCAACTCCAAAATAGATGCAAATGCAGTAGACACAAAGGAATGAGATGCACCCGTATCAATCAAAACACTAGCAACTGAATTGCAAAACAAGAAGGTACCTCTCACAACCGACGGAGCCGGTACAGGTTCCTGCGCGGTAACAGCATACACACGCCCAGACGACCTCTGATCAACCTGCTCACCCCTCGGAGCATAAGATTGCTGCACAGACTGGGACGATGAAGCCCCCTGATTGGCCCTCGAGGCCTGAACGGACTGAGTTGGCTGACTACTCTGAGTCTGCCTCAAACCCGATGCACCAGGTGTGCCACTCAACTGCGGGCAAAACCTCTTCAGGTGCCCCGGCTGACCACACTGAAAACAAGAGAGTGGGCCTCTGCCCTGACTCTGGCTCTGAGATCGAGCCGAAGAAGATGCTGCTCTCTGAACTCCTCCCCTCTGAGGACAAACTGGAGACTTGTGACCCAGCTGGCCACACTTGAAACAGGTAATGTCTCCCTGACTGCCTTTCCCAGAACTAGCACTCGGCACTGGAAAAGTGGATCTAGAAAAACTACTCTGAGGCTGCTGAGGAGTGAAACCTCTCTGCCTCCTGCCATCACTCTGGCCATCCTGACTCCTCTTGGAGCCTTTCTGCCTTTCCCCCTCTTCCTGCATCATAGTCTCAGTATGGGCTGCTGCATCCACCAAACGCCCAAAATCCCGAATCATAGACCCAACAACTCTCAGCATGAGGCCACGCCTCAACTTCTTCTCAAACTCAATGCAACGGCGTTCCTCAGTCGCCACCAACTCAGGTGCAAACCTGGACAAACTAGTGAATGCAGCCTCAAACTCAGCCACCGATAAATTGTTCTGCTCAAGATGGCGGAACTGATCTCTCAACTTCTCCTGAACAGCTGGAGACAAGTACTTCTCCTGAAAAGCATCAACAAAAGCCTTCCAGGTACCTCCAATACGACCCTTGATGAACTTCCACCACTGACCCGCATCCCCCTTCAGCTGGAAAGATGCCAAGGTCACCTTCAGTGCCTCGTCTTCGATGCCTAGCATCTCAAACGTTTTCGTTGTCTGTTCGAGCCATTCGTCTGCCTTAAGCGGCTCGCTAGGATCACCTAAAAATTCGTCCGGGTGAGACCGGAAGAATTCCCTCTTCAGAAAAGAAGGTCCTGTATCTGCAGCAACAACAGCCTGGGCTGGATTCGCAGCCCTCAGAATGTCAACTGACGCCTGAAATGCCCCTGCTATCCCTTGGGCCAAAGCGCCCATAAACTGCTGTCCTACTGGCTCGGCCACATTGGCCTGGCCAACACCCTCCTAAACTGCCGGAATTTCCTCCGGTATAGGCACTTCCTGCCTGGCCTGCCTACCACGCCTACCACGACCTCGTCCTCGTCCTGACATCCTAATAAAGGAAATAAAGACGTTAGCACTCTAAATAATGTGCCAAAATTATAACACTCACGTCCTAATACATTGGACAACAATAAATCACACCACGTAAGCACCTAATCACATAAGCACCTACGAATTTCATTCCTGGATAATGATAGTCCCGAGGCGCCACTAAAGTTCCGGTTGGAAACAACATTGATCAAGTGCCTTTCCAACAAGACTTTCAGAGACTCACGGGTCCAGTCAACATCCTAGAAACTACATTCCATACCCACATAGTCACATAAACATGTTATCACATAAGCATATAACATTACACTAAGTCTCTGTCAAGCGAGACGAACCCATTGTGATTCTAATCACTTCCCACGTACCCAAAGTATTCGAACCCGGTACGCTCTGATACCAAGTTGTAACGCCCTAAAAAAAAAACCCATAATACATAATATTAACATGCGGAATTATAAAGAAATAAAGTATCTTATTCCATTCATCAGAGTACCATGAAATAAAAACATTATAATAAATGCCCTATGGGCTTACATCTTGCCAAGCCAACACTTGGACACAATTCCATGAGTTCTAACTCAAAAACAAATAAAGCCCTAGGCTTGAAAGTTTACAAGTTGTTCAAATAAAACAAATAAAATAAAGCAAGTCTTCAAATCCAAATCCTCACAAGCGAAGTCCTTGGAGGTAGTGAACCACCTGAACCTGAAATGAAGTTCCCATATAGGGTGAGCCACAGCCCAGTAGAAAAATGCTAAACCAAGCATACAAATTAACTAAAGCATTAGCATACGATACATGGTTAACACAAGATAATCAATTTCCAATTTCATGACACGAATGTCTACATTGTCTATGACATATTGTCTATGACACCTTTCACTTTCCAATGTTTATTCAACTTTCCAATTATATCATTATGGCTCAGAACCTGGCCAACTATAATAGTGATCCAGATGTCACAAAAATAAATGAGACTAAAGCTCAAACCACAACACTTCCATACTTCCAACTGATACACATTATAATGATGTATCATATCAACGACAAATAGCAATATTGCTATTATCAATAAGCACACATATGAGTGATGCTACTGGAGTCCATCCCCTATCTCCTCCCAACAAATCCGGTTTAGAGGTACATCCCCTATCTTCCCCTAAACCGTGGAGTTCATCCCCTATCTTCTCCAAACAACATGCATATGCAATGAAACACACAATTGCCATATACAACACATAATCAATACAAGTAATGTTCTGTATTAATTCAACAGTCAACATAAGTGACTTAATTCCAGTTATACCTAAGCCACATGCAAGGTCTACAACAATCACGACTATCCTCCACCGATAGCCCAAACAGTTATTTCTAAACAAGAAATAAATACAACGATGAATGGAAAATCAACATTCTCATAGGTAAGTATTTAAACTACCCAACTATATCACTAATCTCATAATTTCCCCAACTTCATGAATTATACCCAATTCCACATTTTTCCCTTAAATTAATTATACAAATTAATCTAAGCCAAAACCCTAAGGTTTCTCCCAAAATTACCAAACTACCCCCACATACCAAAATACCAAAATACCAACACTTAGGATTAAAGCGTATAAATGGAGTAGAAAATCCCTACCTCGAAGCAAGAACCCGAAAAGAAGAAGACGAAGATGATAGCCCAAACTCCAAAGTGCTCCAAATCAACAACCGTTCAGATTAAATGGAAGCCCTCGACCCACTCTACCTTTTTAATGAAGGAACTAGGTTAGATACTCACTCTAAATAGATGAAACCTAGGAGAGAAGATGAGTTGGGAGAGAGAGAACTCGTAACCTAGGGTTTTAAAAACTGAAAGGGGCTGAAAAACTGTTTTAAAACACGTTGCTGCGTATTTAAACTTGACAGGCCCGCTCGAGCGTACAACACACCGCTCGAGCGTAAAGAACAAAACAAGGTCCGCTCGAGCGCAATGATAACCGCTCGAGCGTAGATTCCCCTATTCCAGAACCCACGCGAAGAACACACTACCCGCTCGAGCGTCAACAATACCGCTCGAGCTCAACCCGCTCGAGCGTAAAAAAAACCGCTCGAGCGTAGAACTCCCACCTGCAGAAGTTTTGCAGGGACCAAAAAATGCTGGAAGAGTGTAAACCCCGCTCGAGCTCAGGAATGTCCGCTCGAGCGGAGAGGCTAAAAACTGGGCAATCAACATCTAGACTAAGGCTCAACCCAACTGTTCGAAACACGCCCCAACACATCCTAAAACTCGACCAAATAGAATTAAAGGATGTCAACAACCATTACACAAGGATAGAATCTACGGAGCCTAAGTCCGGATACAACATCGAATGAGAAAAGACCGGGGTCGCTATATAGTTGGTGATCCGGATTGTTTTCCTTTCAACGATGAAGCTTATCCCCCACCGTCTCACTAGCTAACCTTGATCCTTGTTATTTTGAGGTCATACCAATTATTAATCTAAATTCAAGTTTAAAACTTATGAAGGATAAATAATTTGACTCATTCCTATCTATATCATGAATGTTTGGAATTCTTATTATGCAGGGAGACATTACTTGTGAATGTTTGGAATTCATATTATGCAGGAGACATTGCTTGTGAGTAGTTCATATTACATTTACATAAAGGCTTAAATATCTAATGTTACTTTTTGAACAACGCAATCCACTTTGGTAATCATCGTATCTGGATTGGACAGTTGATGAGAAGAAAAGTTGTTAAAAGCACAGGATAGAGGGCCTCCACTTGAATTGGATTTTAGCATATATCGCTGTATTTGTATGAAAATATGTGACCATCAGGGCAGTTGTTTTTGTGTGTGGGTCATGCTAGGCTATTTATCCCTATTTATCTATTCAAAACAATAATAATCCCGTGATCGAATTTGAGTATCAAAATATTATTTGATGTTTTATTAATGCTTTAGTTTAATCGCCTCCTCCTTTTGTATAAAATATGAGGTTTTAAGTATGAGTAACGGTGACGCTAACGCAATTGTATAGCATAACAATTGGAGCAGCTAGAGTTGTTGAGTCGTTAATCTTTTATTTCTTGGCAAAAATTTAAAAAAACTTATTAATACACATGTTTTTATTTTAAAAGATTCAAAATAATTTTTGATGAATTTTGTTTATATTTTAAACATGACCTAATACATGTTGTGATTTTTACACTAATCCTTAATCAGTATGGATATATAAATTTTGGTTGATTTGATTTCTTTATTTTATTAATTTTACTTATAGATTACTTCTCTAATGTTATGGGGGAAAAAATCACATAAGCTATTTAATATTAATTTAAAATACAAAATGTCAACCAACTAATGTAACTAAAGTACATAGCATGATAATAAATTTAACCTTAATTGAAATAGATTTGTTGTTCAAAGAACAAAAATAATGAATGATCAAAAAAGAAAAAGAAAAAGAAGAACTAAGCTCAACTTATTCATCCAAAAAAAAAAAAGCTCAACTAACCTTGATAGCAATTCAAATCGAACTTAAAGATTGGACACTCGTAGCATGTAGATTTAAGATTTATGTATAAGTTATAACTTATATGTGAGAACCCGAATATAAAAATTAAGTAAATAATTAAATAATAATATTACAATCTCAAATATTTTGGTGGTAAATCCTAAAGTGCAAATTAAATATTTGGAAGGTCTTTTAATTAATTTTAAAACCTAAAATAAATTTAAAGCGAAAGTCTTTAATTTAGAGGCAAGATTTATAATAAATAAATAAATAATAGGGGACCAATTAGTTAGTACATTTTGATTTAGTAATACTTGTATTTTATTTAATTAATGTGTTAGAAAATAAAGTAATATAAAGATAATATTTTAGGGCCTTTTTGTGTAGATACATAAGTAACCCTAAGTTGCCTAATACAATATATAACAACCCTAGGGTTCCTAATCTGCACTATAGCAGCAGCAAACACAGCAGCCACGGGAGAGAAAGGTTGAGAGAAGAGAAGAAGAGAAAAGAAGGGTTGCAAATAAGGAGGAATTTTTGGGTGTGGTGGGTCTTTATCTTTCTTTTTCCTTTTGGTTTTGTTTTTATCCTTATTCCATTATTATTTTATTCATTCATGGAGGTTGTAGGTTTATATATTTTGTATATATATACTATTAAGAAATTTGAGGAGTTAAATTCATGTATAAAGAATAGGTATTATTCTTAGTCCAAAAATTCTGTACAGAATCACAAAGTTTAAAAATCAAGAAACCATATCAAACGGATGAATTTTAAACTGAAATTTTTACAGTAGATTAAGTACATATTGAATTTAATATCTGAATTTTCTCATAATTTTTGGGAGTCAAAATCCATATAAATTAAGGTATTCAAGTCTGTCCAGGAAACTAGTCCGAAACAGTAAATTCGGGAGTATTGTTCTCTTTGGGTATAAATCCAAAAATTATCAAATTAGTGCCATTAGAACCGGTTATGAGTCTAGTTTCGTACGTTTTTTGCCTTGCATTGATTGCTCGTGTATATTAAGAGAACCGTCAATTTCTTTAAAGTGCTGCAGAAAACAACCTGTTTGGATATGTTTGGATATAATAAATTGTAGATAATTATTTTGATAAGCAAATCAAGTGAAACCAATTGGGTTTGAAACTTGGGATATATTAGTTGATATCTGGAGGTCTTTGGAATTTTTTGAATAGCGGGGAGTGGGTTTTGTAATTTTCAAAGTTAACGAATAGATTGGGAAAACTTGTTTAAAACTCTGTTTTATCTTAAAGTCACTTTTAGTTAAGTTTCGATCGGAACCTATGTCTTGGGTGATTTTAGACCTTGAAGAACATGAACTTAGGTAATATTTAAGAGTAACAGTGAGTTGGGTTGAGCCGAGTCAGTGCGCTTTAGTTTTGGGGTTACTTAGTTCTTATTCTTTAGTATTTTTAAATTAGTGGTGACGTGTAGTTTTAATACTTTGTTCAGGGCACTAGTTGGACTTTCATACTTTATTCGAGGATTATATTATTTCGGTTTCAGGTGAGTAGTTTCATGCTACGTATTTTTATAAATGTTCCCCTACCATGAACTGTTGGAAAATTAAATTGTTGTTTTAAGACTAAACTGTTTTGATAAATTATTATATTATCAATGGAATCAAATTATTTCTGAAACATGTGTGAACTTGGCATACTGTAAACTATTTGTTTTGGTCTCATGTTTATAATGATGAACTACCATGTTTTGCGAAACTGATGTGTATTGATTATTGGGACCATGTGTGTATTTAGTCCAGGGAAATTATTCCACTGTGTGTGGTGACTCTGGCCACTAGGGAACAGATCCGGGTTGGGCCGTGATGACTCTAGTGCTCAACGATTGTAAGGAAAAGACCTTTAAAAACAACTAGGTGACCTTCAATCGGATCGTCTTTGAGAAAAGGCCCAGGTGCCACCCTGAGGATGACTCTTAGTTCGGTATTGGATCCAACGGGGCTTATAGCCTGAGAAATGTGTGGCATATTATTTGTTTTTCTTGATACCTAGAAAATTATTGGTGTTCATGTTATAATCTGTTTTAAGTGAAAAATGTTGTTTATCATGTTCTTATGAGACATGAGTATTTTAAGTGTTGAACTGTGGAACCTTCTTTTTGAAACAGATTGTATTTAGCAAACTGTATGCCAATCTAGTTTCTGTGATATATATCTTATTTTGGAATTGAACCTTGTTTTCAAAACTGTATGTACTATCCATGTTGCTACTCACTGAGCTATCAGCTGACTTAGTTGTTTACCATTTCCAGGTGTTAGAAGGACTTAGAGTGGACTCATGGCATAGCGGGGACTCAATTGCATAGACCTCTAGGGCATTTATTTAAATTGTTTTAGGTTGCTTTGTCAAGTTTTGTGCATATATTGTGGTTGGGTTTTATTTAGAGTTATAATATTTTGTGGGCGGTTTGTGTCTCATTTAGTATATATATATTTTTAGGAAGTTGGTTATGACTTGTTTTTCACTTGTGGTATATCACTGGATTGAGTGTTGATTTATTTATTTTTGGGCTATCATCACATTTATTCTTTATGCTTTTTTTTTGGGTTCATGTTTAGGCTTACGTGTGCCTTGAGCTAAGTCCCTGTGGGTCACGGCCGGTCATGCCCGGATTTGGGGTGTGACATTATATATGTCTTTTATGTGATTGTAATAGCTTGGAAAATAAAAAAAAAAATTAAAAAAAAGTGATTTTTATATACAAAATTAATTAGGTCATCAAAAAAGAAAAAAGAAAAAAGAGGGGGTTAAAACAAAAGTGGAATAGTCATAACGGCCAAAATGTTTTATTTTTACGATGCTATAATGGGTGATCATGGATTCGATGACTTGTTTAACCTAGCTCAGCATGATATTTTTAAGGCTTCGAATAGATTTGGCTGAGATTTTAAGCCATCGTTTGGCATGTTTAGATTTTTTAATCGAGTAAGACATAATATCACATTCAATTCATAATCATTTCATTTTTTTTTTTACAAAAGTCAAAAAAATTAAAAAGACTATCCCAAACGAGACTTTTTAATCCCAGACTAAAATAGTCAAAAAAACCAAAAAATCAACCCACATTCTAAACGAAAGCCCATTTAATTTTCAAAAATTTGGGATTAGAAGTTTTAAGGACAAATTACACAAATAGTCCCTATAGTTTGGGGCTTGTGTCACTTTGGTCCCTGACTTTTCAATTGTGACACATTTGACCCTGAATTTTGAATCTTGTTTCAAATAAGGACAATTGAATATATAATTAGATTTTTCAAGGGTAAAATTGTCAATTTGATAAATATAAACTAATTTGACAAAAATAAATGTCAAGCAAATATTTTTGAATTTTTAAAAATTATTTTTAACTACTAAAAATAAAATTATGTAAAATTCATAAATCTTTTAGATATTTATTTATTTATTTTTACTAAATTAATTTTTATTATGTATTTGGATGATGATCATGTAAAATTAATTTTAAAAAATTAATCATGTAATTTTTATTAATTTTAAATAATTTTATCATTGGTGGATAAAAATAATTTTAAAAAAATTAAAAATATTTTTTTGACATTTATTTTTGTCAAATTAGTTTATATTTTATCAAATTGACGATTTTATCCTTGAAAAATCTAATAATATTTTCAATTGTCCTTATTTGGAACAAGATTCAAACTTCAGGGTCAAATGCGTCACAATTGAAAAGTCAGGGACCAAAGTGACACAAGTCCCAAACTATAGAGACTATTAGTGTAATTAACCCAAGTTTTAATCTGGCCTGGTCTACTCATTCATAAAATATTAGTTTTAATATTAATATTATATTATTTAATTACAAAATAAACTAAATAATTAATAAAAGATTAAGATTTAAGATTTAAATTAAAATAATTTTTAATGTGGGGGCGAATTACATTAATGGTCCTTGTAGTTTAGAGTTTGTATGGCTTTGGTCCCTGACTTTTTAATTATGATACATTTTACCTTGAATTTTAAATCTCATTCCAAATAAGGATAATTAAAGATATTATTGTTCCATTTCAAGGACAAAGTTGTCAATTTGATAAAATATAAACTAATTTGACAAAAATAAATGTTAAAAAATTATTTTTAAATTTTTAAAAATTATTTCTACTCACCAAGGATAAAGTTTTATAAAAATGATAAGTTTTTTATATTTTATTTTTTTATATTTTTTACCAAATTAATTTTTAGTATGTGTTTGGATGATGATCATGTAATGAGAGGTTGTTTTTGTTGATATTTTTAGATGATTATCATGTGTTAACAGATTTTTTTTTATGGTTATCATGTAATAAATGGTTATTAGGATTTTAATGTATAATCGATATATTTAATATATGAAATGCTTTTAGTTTTGGATTTTTGGATTTAATAGATTGATTTAATAATTATATTAAAGTTGTCGCTATGTTTAAGAAAAAATAAAAATTAATTTAAAGAACTTAAATATCAAAAAAAATTATTTTTAAAAATTATTTCTACCCTCCCAAAAGATAAAATTATATAAAAATGATGTGTTTCTAATTTTTTTTCACCAATTTAATTTTAAGTTTCTTAGAAAAAAAATTTAAAAATAGATTTTGAAAACCAAACCAAACAAAACTTTATGACAAAAAAGTTTCAACATTATTCATTAAAAAAATGGCTATTATATTTCAAACAACAAATAAATTAACCAACACAAAATAAGTTGTATGACGATTTTGCCCTTTAAATGAAATAACAATGTCTTCAATTGTCTTTATTTGGAACGAGATTTAAAATTCAAGATTAAATGTATCACAATTGAAAGGTCGGAGACCAAAATGGTAAGCCCCAAACTATAGAGATTGTTAGTATAATTCGCCTTTTAATGTTTTAAATTCAAATAATTATTAAAAGGGTCTAAATAATTTAATAATTTTTCAAGACAAAATAATAATAATAACAATAATAATAGTCCATATTTATTGGGTTAGGTGCGTGAGCTTGAAATTTAAAAGTTGTTTTAAGGTTAAGTTTGGAATAGTTAAATTAGACCAAATATCGAGCTGCGCCGAACCGAATTTGGAATGACATATTTATGTGCAATCTCAACCTACTATTTGTCCACCCCTAAGTGTAACAGTGAAACCATTACGCAACTTTTGAAACTTTATTTTTATGATAATACAATTATAACATATTAGAGCAACTCCAAAAAATGAGGCATAATAGTTGTATTAGCTATTTTTGTTAGTGAGATTATATTTATTTTCTTCCAACAGACTCTACATCACAAGAGGCATTTTGTCAATTTTTATTTTGGCTCTTCACAAGTAACTAGTGTTTATTAATTTGTTGGCTACATATTTTGTAAAAGCCAGTTACAATTCGACACGTGGCAGAATGAGGGTATTACAGTGTTTCAATTGTTTTTGTACAACAGACTTTCTATTACTAAGTGCTGGAAACAGTTGAATAGCTGCAGCCATGTCCTCTTTTCGATCAGCCAGCCCTTGGTTAGTGATGTGCAATTTGGTATCAGTTCGAACCAAGGCTTGGTTTACTGCAGCCAGCTCCTCTTCAAGCTGAGCTTTCTTTTCCAGCAGCTGGATTCGAAACTGGGAGACAGATGAGTGTTGTTCCTTGAGTTCAGATACTTCGGTATGTACTTGAGAAACAAAACTCTGATCCCTAGCTAGTTTCTCATCCGCAGCCTTAGCAGCATGACAAATGTTGAGATAGAAATCGACAGTAGCTGCTGCCTGAGATAGATGACTAGAAACATTCATGCCAGACTGCTCAGCAATTGTGTAGCACTGAAGGAATCCATTTCTGATTATTGGCCTTTGCAGAGCCTCGAAGGGAATCCTTGAGAAAGAAATTAGCAGTTCTAGGCATGTGTCCATGTCTACCAAAGGTGCAGAAGGTTTGCTGCTGGAGGAAGAACTCTCAAAAATTTCCAGCAAGGAGTCAGCCAAGACTAATGGCTCAGCTTCAGCACTGAAAGTTGGGGAGGTAGAGGGTGTGTCAAAGAGACTAGCTAGTCTTCCTTTGAAGATGTCTACCTCATCCCTAGACATAAAGGGCATAGAGAGTGCTGTGGTGGAAAACACAGGGGACTGCATGGGGATAGGAGAAATAGTTTGAGCATTTTTGGCAGCCTTTATGGTCTTAGCCACCAATGAATCAAGAGAAGAGGGGCTGGAAGTAGGCAAAGGTGATGAACTATGAATTGGAAGACTACCAGCACCCTCTGCAAGGGAATTAACTGCCATCAGAGATGGAGTAGCAGTTGGAATTTCTGTGAAGGAAAGAGTAAGAGTGAGGCTCGAAGAAGAAGTAGACTGAGGCAGATCAAAAGTTAAAAAAGGGAGATATGGCTCTAAGCCAAGGAAAAGAGATGCAGGGATGCTTGGACTCAAAGAAGGTATATCGAATATAGGCTTAGAGAGTGGGAGCATGATTTGGATGGTTTTCATATGTTGCATCTGGTCAACTTCAACTGAAACTGAGGGAGGCCTCATGGGAAAGATAAACGCAGTAGGTGTTGCTGCAAGAAGAAGAAATGTAAAGCAATGTCAAAATCCAGTATCAAAAGTTGACAAAGGAAAAACAGCGGAAGTGTGAAAGAAATTACTTGTTCCAGAGGTATTAGCGCTGATGGGAGAGCTGCGAAGGGAGTAATGTTCGGCAGTTTGTTGCCTTCTTGTAGTTTCCCTTTGAAGTACATCAGCAGCAGCAGCTTCATCTCTCAAAAGTTGTTGCTGCCGTCTCTTCTCGGCCCTCTCAAAGACAACTATTGCCTTGGAATGTTCCTGCTCCACTGCCTTGGCAGCTGCTTCATGAATAGGGTCTTCAACCAAATCAGTAGCAGGAACAGTCACCTTCTTTCTCTTCCTTCTTGGCAGTGCTGCTACTGGTTCCTTTTCGATCTCCCTCTCTTCAATTTGGGGTTCAGATTCTTCAGAGGTAAGTTCTTTCCCCATTGTTGTAGTGGTTGCCTCGAGAGGAGGATGCTCCATTGTGTCAGAAGGGGAGGCAGCCACCTTTTGTCTTTTTGTTCTTTGTAAGGGCACTTCTTGCTCTTGCTCAACCTCTCTTTCTTCCTCCAGAGATTCAGATTCCTCAAGAGGAAGGACTAGTTTCCTTTTCTGTTTTTGTTGTTGCTTCTTTTTGAGGACAGCTAGAGTTTCAGCTCTCTTGGGAGATTCTTTTTGCGGGGACCCTGCACCAAAGAACATAAGTGTAAAGGAAATGAACAAAAGATTCAAAAGAAAGAAAAGGGAAATCTGAAGATATTTACCCTTCTTCGAAGCAGCTCTAGTAACTCTAGCTGGAGGGGATGAAGCCGCAGGAGTAGTTGTGGCAGCTTCAGGAAGAGGGGGAATATTCTCAGCCGTTGCTGACTTGGCCTTCGAAGGCACTCCTAACCCTATCAACAAGTCATGAGGGTGTGCGGATAAGCGCACTTCCATATTGACTGACCACCAGTTCTGGAATCTTTTCAAAACCAGGCCAGGCGGGAGGAAAGAGACAAATTGAAATTCATTCAATTCCTTCAGCAGTTTGAGTATTGCCGTCTCTAGCTTGGATTTGGATATCCTTAAATCTCTAGCAGTAAGGTGGATGTTTGAGAGACTGCATAGTGGAATAGGTATTCCTTGAGTGAGCCCAAATTGTCTGGCAAATTGGGAAGGGCAATACACCTCAGAAATGCACTTATAGGCTCGAGGGTTCAAGGTGCCAATGAACAACTCCCTTGGTAGCAGTATAGAGGCCCATATATCTTTATGAGGTGAGATGGAGCACTCTTTATCAGCCAGAAAAGTCTGCAGCCAGGACGGTCCTCTATTGGCTTCGAATGGACAAAAGAAGGAGGCAGACGGAGAAATAGGGAGTTGATAAAAGAAAGTAAAATAATAAGCAAAAGAAGCAGGATAAAGGACAATCCTAGCATACTTCTCCCCATAAGTGCTAGGATCCTGGACAAGGAATCTTAGGCATTTTGAATGCAGATCAGTAAAATAGGCGAAGAGCCAGAGCTGGAGCACCCAGAGGGGACCTCCTTGGTTAACATCAAGTGGTCTTTCACAAAATTGGGAACAAGCTCTGTAAACATGGCCTAAAAGATAAGGAGCAAGAGCTATATGTTTTTTCAAGACAAGTGCCTTCGCGAGGGGAGCGAACTCAGGCATAATCCTCTGAGACGATGTGCAAAAAAGAAATTTGCATAACCAGTATAAAATGAAGGAAAAGAGTTCTCTGTCTTTCACAGGGCCGTCCTTTTTATTTTCAGCCTTCACAAAATCACTATAAGAAGAATTTAAGGCTGGAAGGGAAAATTTGACAGGGAGGTCCGGATAGTTGGGAGTAAAAGGAGAGCCATGAGGGGAAAGCCCTAAAAGATGGCAAATATCGAGAATGGTGGGAGCCATCATGCCACATCGGAATTGGAAGAAATTAAAAGCCATATTCCAAAAACATAAAGCAGCTGGAATTAAAAAGGGTCCTCAGGGATGATGAACCTGGAAAGATGAAGGGCGTCAAGGATATAGAGCTCCTGTAAGTCATCTTCTCTCGCAGGTACGACCCTGTCATACCATTCCTCCCATTCAGCTCTCAATGTCGGCCAGCAGCGATGAGGCCGGGTCAATCTCCAATTGCTCCAGTCAAGCCCTCCTTCGTAGAGAAGAAAGTGATCCTCCAAACGAGGATATAAAGCTGGGAGCTGGTCAGGAGCTTCTCGAAAGATGGGACCTAGAACATATTCTTGTTGGCTACTGTGACGAGGAACAAAGAGACTCCCATCTATAGTGCTCGACCCAGCAGTTGTTAGTTTGGTGATTTTTTCATCGATGCACTTTTTCAAAGCCATGGTAGGGCTCATACGGTCGCCAGCGAGCACTTTCAATGAAGAAGGATCCATGGAGAAAGAGAGGGTTACTAGAGGATCGGTAGGGTTTGTGTGTTAAAAGAAGCAAGTGATTTCAGAACACGAAACAAGAGGGTCTTAAAAGCCTTTGTGTCTGAAAAATATATCGCTTGAATCGTTAAGTACTAAAAGTACGAATACGAAGAGTTTTCCTTCAATATTGATACTTTTGGAGGGAAAAAAAAACACAACCCAGATACTGGGACTATCTTCGAAGTAGGGCATTTGGCTTCGAAGCCAAATTTTGGCGCCAAAAATCAAACAACAACGGCTTCGAAATACAGAAGCCGGCTTCGAAGCATACTACATGCTTAAAGATGTTAAAATACTCGAGTATTGGTCTGCTTCAAAGGGCTTAAAGACCTGTTTGAGGGGTATTATTGGAAATGACGACCTTCGAAGTAAAATTCAGGATTCTTTAAGGATGAGAATTACTGTTCGAAGCATCAAAACCAATCATTGGTTTCTATATATACAAAAGGGAGATTGTCTTTCGAACTAAACAGCAGGGACTGTTCTTCGGAGCAAAAGGGGTCAATTTAAAATTGATCAACTATATTAACCATGACCATATATTGGTTATAATTAGTTTTGAAGGGTAAGGTTGTTAAATTCGAAGCACTAATTCTAGATGATATCAGCTAAAATTGTCAATTTTACTCCATAAATTGGAAAAAGACATGTTGGTTCCTTTTAGTGTTTCATTAAAACGATTGAATCTAGATTCGAAGAATGAGATTGTTCAGTTCGAAGCTCTGAATTGGCTTTAAAAAGCAAATGGAAACAGAATCAAACAACAACAAGTGAGGAATTCTGTTTATATTAAAGCCAAAGCAAATTACATCAAGCAACCCTATCTGGGCACAAACTCAAGCTCATAAAAATAAGGAATAGAATAAATAACAAGATCATGAAATTTTGTCTAACAATGGTCAATGAATTTTTGTTCTTTCCTTATTATATCTTCTATTTCTTCTAATGTTGGCTGCATAAGTTGATGTGCTCTGACTTCGTAGTAGAGCTCTTCAGCCTTTATTTCGAAAGCTTCCTCTCTCAATCTTTGTTCGACTTCGTCTAAGACCAAATCATCCCAATACACAGAATCTTTATTCTTGAAGTCATCAAATTCTTCGATGAAGTTCTCTGCTTCGTACTGGGCTTGAATTCGGAGAGACGAAAGTTGGTCCAAAGATTGTGTAGTGACCATGGAATTTCGATGCCAATAGAGGAGTACTGGAAGTTGGTCCAGGAACATATGAAGTTCTGCTTGGGCAAGAGGATTAAGGACATGGCCCCTAGTCAGAATATCACAAGCCCACTGAAAGTTCTCAAGAGGGACTTCGTCCTCAAGAACATTGAAGGGCAAGTGAGAGAAAGCTGCAAGCAGAAGTTGAGCTTCTTTCCGCTCGGTTAGAGTGGGGAAAGGTAGAGGTTTGTAAGGTAGGAAGACTTTTTCCATAGGAAGGGCAAGCCTCAGTTTCTCTGTCCATGAAAGAATTGGTGGAGGAGAAGGGGTAGATGGTTCTGCTTCGAAAGATGAAGGAAAAAGAATGGATGCTTCTGTTTCAGAGGATGGAGAAGAAGGTGTGGATGTTTCTATTATGGGAGATGGCACGGGAGCGGAAGGAACAAAGGCATTAATGTAATCAAGCCAGTCAGAAGAACAAATCTTCGCCTTCTTGGCTAAGAATGAAGGGTTGTATCCTTGTGCTTCTTCTGGGTGCTGGGTAGTGTGCATTATCTTTGTAGGCATGGAAGATGTATACCAGGCCACAAGCAGATTCTCTTCTAAACTACGTCGAAGGTCAATGGGCACGTAAGGGTAGACCACTGAACTTCGAGCATAGGAAGGAAACTCCAAAGGGTCAGTGAACTCAACAAAATGATGGTTGATTCGTTCCCTCAAATTATAAATCTCAGGGTTTGACCAGCTTGTCCAGCCAGAAGCCCCAGAAGATGAAGAAGTTATGGCTTCATCCCATGCAGAGGTTTGTGAAGAAGAATTTCCCAAGTCCATATTTGCAATTTGCCAAATCAAGGGTTTGAGAGCATTTTGTTTGAGGTACAAGGGGAAGTTAGAGGAAAAACTTCTTGTATTTGTGTCTGCAACTTGATGAATCAAAGAATTAAGGACAATGTGTTCGTAGTCCAAAGGTTGGTGATTTGCAAAGGCTCTCATGACCTGAATATAGAAAGGCGGGTAAGAGTAGCTAATGAATGCGTGGAGGTTCTTTCGAGAGAAAGCAGCATTACTCAATGGCTCTTCGTATGCTTGATCAATAGAAAGGAAAGTCAGTTTAGCCATAGTCTATTCGAATGCTAAGGCATTGGGATACTCAACAAATTGAAGGAGAGTTAATGTAAATAATCACCAAATAGGTGACGGCTGTGTTTCCAGAATTCAGACTCCATGCACGTTCTAAAAAGCGCAGGAAAGGCTTTGATCCACTAATATCACCAAGTATTGGGTATATTAGTGCGGGGGGTAATGTTGGCTACATATTTTGTAAAAGCCAGTTACAATTCGATACATGGCAGAATGAGGGTATTATGGGAAGAGAATTCAAGTCTTCGATCATGATCGTACACGTGGCGATGAATATTGGTTCTCACGTGATCTGAGTAGCATTAGATCAGTAAAGAGATGCAAGGTGACGTGGCTCCAAAGGTTACTCATATTCGAATTCAAATACATGAGGGAAGTTCAACTGCAAAGTGGTGGCGTAGTGGAACTACTTCTAAGGCAGCATGATCAGCGATCATAGAGGAGCAGTTCGACAGTTTGAAGTGCAGTTCGAAGGTCATCCTTGACGAGTATAAATAGCAGGGAAGCCCCCAGAAAAAACCCCCAGACTCAGATCATACAAACCAGTCTTTACTTCATATTTTCCTTTCCAGTTTTACATTTTCTGTACTTTAAATTCCTGCACTTTAAATACCTGTTCTTTAAATACCTGTACTTTAAATACCCGCACTGCACTTCGATTCGTAGGAGTAGTTTCAAGTAGATTCGAGTAGACTGTTGCTGTAAACCTCTTCGAGGCTGAGTTTGGACTATTGTAAGTGTTCATTTTAATGAAATACTTCGATTGTTCTTCCTATTAACTGTTATTTCTCTTAATTTCTCCTAAGTCAAGCCTCCAGTAAAAGTCCTCTTCATTGAGGCTGAAAGAACTAAAACACAATCGTCTGATAATTGGTTGGCAATTATAATTTCTGTAAGGACTAATTGATCCTTGCTGGCACGCTCGCATTTACAAAAATACCCTTCAAAAAGCCAAAAAGCCAACATAATTACTAGGTAAAGACTCTTCTCGCCACTGTTTAGGTTTCCATCTATTCTTTATTGCTTTGCTGTTCTAGTCTGTTGATCACATGTATGCCTCTATTTCTCTATCCTTTCTCTTTGTTTCTCTTTCGTATAAAAATATTATTTTAAAAAATAATTTAATAATATATTTTTAAAAAACAAATATTTACAAATGCCGCATCATCAACCACATCAACACTATGTGCATAGACAGCATATCATAAAAAAATCACATTTTTTATTTATGTTTATAAGAATTTTTTTTTAAAATTAGTTAAGTTAATTTGATCCATTAACTAAAATGAAGAATATTATTAAAATGCATACTAATTAAACTAATTATACAAAATAAAGAGAGTACTCTTAATATGTACTTTATCTTCAAATTGGGTTAGACTTTAGTTTGGCAGCCTCAAGAGTTAGATATTTAATTTTGAATACCAATGATTGAGGAGGTTTTTTGGAGCCCAATCAGTATCATGTTCTAAATTTGGCCCTAAAATCACAGGTAATACTAGAGATTTTTAAAATTTTATCAAAGTTTTTACCAAATATTTCACACGAATGTGGGATCCACACAATATGAATCTCATGTGGATCTCATACTCAAATAAGCCATTTAGTAGAACTTTTAATAAAATTTTTGAGGTCTCCATTTTTGTAAAATCATATCATTATTACATTTCTTTCTTTGAATAAATCCAAGCTACTTTTTTTTTTTTGGAGGGGGGATGCTTTGTTGGCCCCTTCTTTTTCGAAGCGACAACTATCCTAATTCTTGCATTTTCTAAGACTGTGTTTGGTTGAGAAATTTGAGAAGAAATTTGAAAAGAGAAATGAAAAAGGTCAGTGAAATGTGAATAAAATATATTTATATTTCACATAGTTTCACACACATTTTCTTTTTCTTTTCTCTTTTCAAATCTTCCAACCAAACACAGCATAAGTCACTCACAACCTAACAAAATTCTACATAAATTCATAATTTTATTTTGAATAAATTACCCTCACCTTTTTTAAAATACGATATAATTAGTCTCATAAATTTAACATAATTATGCTAATTTTTTTCAGTAAGATTAAAGTGATTAAAATTAATGTAGACGATGGGTGAATACTCAAATATAAATAAATAAATATAGATTTTAGTAGAAAACATATGATAACATTATCTTTTTATCCATACGATTAACAAATTACTAATAAAAAATAAATATAAGTATTATGTGAATTAAAATTATAAGAGAGACTAGTGTAATTATGCTAAAAATGTGAGACTAATTATATTTTCTTTAAATTTTAGAGAAGGTGAGTGATTTATCCTTTTATATTTTTTTAAAATTTTTTTTTTTTGACATGACACAAGGTTGAAATTTTGAAATTGAAAACATAATTATCTTAAATTATACAATAAGAACCAATGAGTTCAAAAATATTTATAAAATTTGTTAGTTTGTGCAACGTTGCTCTTTTAATATTTATGGAAAAAATATCTAGAAAAATCTTCGTCAATCAATGAGTCTCACTTTTATTTATTTTTAAACAATATTATACAAATTAACAATTTTTACTGTTAATCATGAAATTCAATATTTAAAATGAAATCTGTTACAATAATATAATCAGTATTTTAAAAAAAAAAATTTATTATTAATTTATCCAACGTTACTATCTTCTTCATGCATGCATTATTTTTATTTAAAATTAAAATTTGTTGTTTGATGTAAATTTTTTAAAATATTTTTCCTCAATACATAAAAATTACTGACATCAACCAAGACATTTAAAAATGGGTATTTCGGTGGGACAAGATTGATCATCATAACGAAGCCACTACGTTTTTAATCCTAACCAAAACACTAGATAATGTTAAATTATTAGGTATACTATATATATAACCAAATGTAGTTGTTTTGTCAAAATTCTCTAAATATTTATTTCTAAATTATCATAATTTTAAAACTCTCTCTTTCCTACGTGGCAAGCATCTTTGATTGTCTTTCATATTTTTTATTTTCCTCCATTTTCTATTTGTTGGATTAATTAAAATGAAAATTATTTTCATTGCTTATGGATAAAGATTTGAATTTCAAAATTCATCTATATAGATAAACATATAAAAATTGATAAATAATTTATGAAAATTAATTTTGTATTCTACAGATAAAGATGAAAATTAAATAATTAATTTAAAAAAGTTAATTTCATAACTTATAGATAAAGATAAAGATTAAATAATTGATTTATAAAAAATTAAAATAATAAAATTTAGATAAAGATATGATTTGTTAATCTACATATCTATCAAAAACATATATATCTAAATCTTTATTTTGATTTACTCATTTTTTTTTTTTTTCCTTCTATCACATATTAGCCTTTTTTATTTTGAATTTTTTATCATATGAAATGTCCTTATCTATAACTTCCCAAATGTAGTTGTTTTGTCAAAAGTCTCTAAATATTTATTTCTAAATTCTCATAATTTTAAAACTCTCTCTTTTCTACGTGACAACCCTCTTTTATTGTTTTTCATGTTTTCTATTTTCCTCCATTTTCTATTTGTTTGATTAATTAAAATGAAAATTATTTTCATTGCTTATGGATAAAGATTTGAATTTCAAAATTCATCTATATAGATAAACATATAAAAATTGATAAATAATTTATGAAAATTAATTTTATATTCTACAGATAAAGATAAAAATTAAATAATTAATTTAAAAAAGTTAATTTCATAACTTATAGATAAAGATAAAGATTAAATAATTCATTTATAAAAAATTTAAATAAAGATATGATTTGTTAATCTATATATCTAATCAAAAACATATATATCTAAATCTTTATTTTGATTTACTCATTTTTTTTTTTTCCATCCATCACATATTATCCTTTTTTATTTTGAATTTTTTATCTTATGAAATGTCCTTATCTATAATTTCTTATCTTTTTTTAAATTCTTAACATTCTCTTAATAATTTTTATTATTCGTTATTATCTACTAAGTGATAATGATAAAAATAAATAAATAAATAAAATTTTGTTGGCTCTAAATAAGAAGTGTATTAATAATTAAATAATGAAGGCTGCATAGGAGGAGGCAACACAAAAATCTTACAAAATTAATTTTCGTCATTATATTTATTTTGATTTACTGATTTTTTTTCCCATCTATCACATATTATCCTTTTTTATTTTGAATTTTTTATCTTATGAAATGTCCTTATCTATAATTTCTTATCTTTTCTTAAATTCTTAACATTCTCTTAATAATTTTTATTATTCTTTATTATCTACTAAGTGATAAAGATAAAAAATAAATAAATAAATAAAATTTTGTTGGCTCTAAATAAGAAGTGTATTAATAATTAAATAATGAAGGCTGCATGGGAGGAGGCAACACAAAAATCTTACAAAATTAATTTTTGTCATTATTTTATCCAAGGTAATAATTTGATATTCTTTCTTTTAGTTGTTAAAAATAGTTTGCATTAGATCATTGCTATGTGTTTTTTCCTCTTCTTTTTTTATAAGGTTGTCATTTGTTATAACATTTCTTCAATCCCATCTCTAAATTCTCTCTTGAAATTTTTGTTTTTTCAATAGTAAAGTTTAGAACTAATTTTTTATCAAATTTGTTTTCTTGGTGCATATTTAATTAAAAGATCGAGACGAGCAAAACTTTCGTATGATATATGAAATTAATGAATATAATACAAAGATGGTAGGAAAATACTATATATTTTTCGATATCTCTCTGTTATTATTAGTTGATTTGCTAGATTATATTATCAATTTAGAGCCCATATGATTTAATTCAACGTCTATGACTTTAGTTGCATTCAACCATTTTTTCATTGAGTAACCTATATAATTTTTTGGATAAATTACACTAACACCCTCTAAGGTTTCTGTTTAATACAGATCTCTCCCTCATATTTGAAAAATTACATTCCTCTCCCTGAGGTTTGTAATCTCATTACAAACTGCCCTTAAATTGCTGATGTCATGCCCTAAAATTTTCTAAATGATCATCGTGTCCTTTTTCCTACCATTTCTTCTTCCTATCATCATGATTACATTCTACAACTTTTCATTATTAAAAAAATCCATTAAATACAACAAAATAAGATTATGTATTGAATTTTTGTATTTTTATATTTGGTCAATTTAAAAAAAATCATAAAATATTATATTTGTTAAGCATATCTAGATTAGGTGTGTCTAAAAAATATAATAAAAAATTGCTTTAAATATTTAAAAAATTCAATAAAAAAAACATGAAAAATATAAAAAAAAATCCAATTTTTTGTGTGAGTTAAACCAAAAAAGATGATTGTTATTTTCCTTGAAATAACATGAACAAAATATCTGCATTATTTTATTATTTTATATGTATAAAAGCTAATGGGCAAATATGTCATTATAATCTGATATGGGGGTAAGTGTAATTTTTCAAATGTGAAGGGGATCTATATTAAACAAAAACCTCAAGGGGTGTTAGTGTAATTTATCCTAATTTTTTTTTTTATTGGTATATAATGATTAAAGCTATCATTTGTTATATTTCTTCAAATACAATTCAAATAATTTTTCATCATTTTTTTTTGGTAAATAAAATGGATTAAAACTATTTTCTTATATAATTTTTATAATCCTATAAAGTTCTTATCTTGATTATTTTTATTTTTTTTAAATGCTGTAGAAACTATGCAAGTATTATTCAAACTATGAAGAAAATGATTATGGAGAAGGATTTATACTTTGATATGCATGTGTCATTGATAGAGGAGATCAAAGATAGAGAGTTGCTAATAAAATTAATTAATGATTTATTTGAGAAGTACTTTTTATAAGCAAGGTAACAAACTTAGATTAAAAAATTTTAAAAATTTCTTATAAATTATAATTAAAAGTTGAGATTTACTCATAATTTGGTTCCACAATAATAATATACACCACTAATTTAAAAGTTTAAGTAAATTTATAATAACTCTTTCTGAATTTATAGAATTTCTCTCCTTTTTTTTTTTCTTTTTTTTTTCTTCTTCTTTTTTCTGCATGACACTATAGTTTGATATAAGTTATTTATATTATCAAGTGATCATGATACTATTATTCCTAACAATCTTTATAATTAACAATTTTTTATTATGCATAACAAATTTTATTGTGAAATTTTATGGGTTAATTATTGTCAATGTCTACCCAAATGGCCTAACATCGTGGCTTGCCACTATTAATATATAATTCAAGATTAAGATGATTTATTTATCACACAAAATGTATATAATCTATTTTTCCGTGCATCGCACGGGTTACCGCTAGTATATTAAGTAAAAGGGGGTTTTTAACCCAAGTCTTGTGGGAGTTTCAATCTCTCAATCTTAATTTCCTGATTTTTTGATTTTAAAAAAAAATCTTAGCATTTATTAACTCCTTCCAACTCCCAAGTCTTACCCTCACAATAACACTTTAATGCATTAAGAACAAGCATAAATTTTTTTTTTGAAATCCAACACATATAAATTTCTTGAAAAGTCCCAACACATATGATTATTATTTCTCATAATAACACTTTAATGCATTAAGAACAAGCTTAAAAAAAAATTCTTCAAAAGTCCAACACATATGATTATTATCAAAATATTAAACTTTAATATAATATAAAAAAGGAAAAAAAGAAGACATTTAAAAATTAAAAAAAAAACATTTAAAAATCACAATTCACATATATAGATAATTGTAAACACAATCCGTGCATAGCACGGGTGATATGCTAGTACTATATATTAAGTAAAAGGGGGTTTTTAACCCCCAAGGCCTGTGGAAGCTTCAATATCCCAATCTGAATTTTCTAATTTTTTTTTATTTAAAAAAAAAACTCAGCATTTATTGATTTGGTCAAAATCCCTTGATCAGCATTTATTAACTTTTTTCAATCCACATGTCTTTTCACATGCCTGCATTTATTGATTTGGTCAAAATTCTCTGATCAGCATTTAAAATCCCCTCATACAAATAATTATAGATACAATCCGTGTATAGTTACTGCAGTACATTTTTCAATTTCTCCTATATACTATGGTTAGTGATAAGATTGTTAAATTATTTTTATAAAAAATCTTAAAAAACGTAATTTATATATTAAAAAAAATCTAAAACAAATATAAATATCTATAATTATTCCGTGCATAGCACGGGTGATAGACTAGTTATGAGAGGACAAGAATGTATTGCGCTAATTAATAATTGATAACATTTTAAAGTGGAGAAAATTATTGAAAAGTTTACTTTAGTAATTATCTAAATCATTAGATTTAGTAGATATTTTTTGTTAGTGAAAGATTTACTTATTGTGAAATAGTTTGGTGAGAAGTTTTTTTTCTTTGTTTTAAAGGATATTTTGTTTTTAATTTTACTGCCTAATTTATCTGTTGATTTGTTTATCTGTTGACTATTTGTTCAAAAAAATTTCCTATCTGTTCAAAAAAATTTCCCTATCTACTCAAAAAATTTTCTATCTATTAAAATTTTTTCCTATCTGTTCAATTTTTTTACCTTATCTGTTTAATTTTTTAATCTTTTCAATTCAAATTTCTATTATCTATTTTTTTTTTTCCCAAATCTTTGTTATTGAAGACATTATCTGTTCAAATTTTGAACCTATCTCAACCTATCTGTTGAATTTTTTTGTTATTTGTCAAAATTAGCACCTATTTGTTAAATTATGAATCTATTAAAAATAATATCTGTTGAAATATGTGTCGTTTTGAACAGATCTTAACCATTTTTGAACAAATTTGCATTACATGAGGTCTTATCTATCATATTTTCAACAATCCAACAATCCAAACAAACTAGATCCAACAATAAAAGATCTATTTCAATGTTATTGCAAATTTGTTTCATTATCAACAACATTTATCATCAATAAAAACAACAACAAGAAGAACAAATCAACAATAGTAACTAGAAAATGGAAGGGGGAAAAAAAAAAAACAGAACCAAGTATTATAGAGAGAAAGACGAGAAAAAATCAAGATTGTGATTTGAGGTCTTCGAATTTGAAGGCAAACGAACCTGTGATGGTTATAATGATTCTATCATCGGAGACTATGGACATCTCAGATGAAGATCATGAAATTACACCGACAGTAATAAGGAGACTTGAGAATCAAGCAAAATCTGGCTTACAAATCAACAGAATTGAAATCAAAATCATTCCAAAAACAAACAAAGCATTTGTTTTACATCAATAATATGTGTGTGTGTGTATATATATATATATAGAGAGAGAAAGAGAGAGGGAGAGAGAGAGAGAGAGGGAGATTACCTCTTTGTCGAAGAGTTTTGAGAAGTATCGCTCGGTCTGAACATTGGTGACATCACCTAGGGAAATCGTCATCTTCTCCACCTTCTTCCACATCTCCTACGTCTGCCTTCATCGCCAAAACCCTAACCCTAACTCCTTTTCCATTGCTACCACTTCTTCCTCCGACAACGACATCATTCTCTCACAAATAATCTTCGTTGTTGAAGATGACAAGGAAGACAATGAAAAGGCACTTCAAGTGAAGGGACTGAAAGCAAATGTCACGATCCGCTCCCCATACCTAAGGGTTAAGCATCGTGATGGCCAGTAACTGAAGTTACCTCTGCCTAATTCTTAAACAAATTACTAAACACGAGCCAAAAAAAAAATATTTAAGTGAGGGTACCAAAATAATCATTAGAGCTTCTATTTTATAACAAAATTTATTGATCAAAAAGGTCGATATTTACATATGAAGAATAAAATTATAAATACTATAAAAGTGTTGTGTGTGTCTAAGACTCTCCAAAAACTATTTCTAAATTGCATTGTTTCCTGAAAATTGGTAAACAGCTATAAGCACATGGCAGAGTGAGAAATATTATACTAAGAACATAAGGGCATAAAATTTACCATGGATAATTATTGACTAAATAAAGCTTGATATTAAAACACAAAATATATAATATGAAAATCATTTGACATATAATACAGAAATCATATAAATAGAATAATGATAACCACAATACATAACAGAATAAATGTATGGACTCAAGAGGTGGCTCATACGAACTCTAGAGGTGACTCCCACAATAGTGTAGCAATTAGCTCCGTACAGCACTTTGCTCCACACCAGAATAGGATTCAAGAGGTGGCTTGTACGAATTCTAGAGGTAGCTCCCACAATATTGTAGCACTTAGCTCCGTACAGCACTTTGCTCCATACCAAAAATCAGAGTGTCAGTGGATCCATGACAGACAGAGGGTCACAAAGTGACTAATCAGAGGACCAATGATTATTTAAGTCCCCCAAGGCATGAGACTCCCATGGTGGCACTTACAGAAAATAATTGCTTATGAAATCACTATCAAATAAATAACAAAATTTAAACAAACATATCCATGGGTTTCAATTTGAGCAAATAGAGTTTAGAAAATAATTAACGTAATCAAAAAATTAATAAAATTTATAAAACACAAATTGCGTAAAATAATTTATAGTAACTCAAAATATACGTAAAATATATTATGGTGACTTAAGATATAATATAACTCACCTTAATGTTAATTTCAACTTGTAACTTTTGTTCACTGCGGCTCAGTAAACACTCCAAACCAAACTCAAAGTTTTATATATAAAAAAGCCAAAGAACAAAGAGAGAGAATAAGTGAATTGGTGATAAGGATGCCTTTTTCATTTGATGATGGCTGACTTTATATATACAAGCAAGTGGCGTGTGGAGCAAGCGAGACAACTTGGGGCGCAAGTCACTTGTTGTACAAAAAATGATATATATTAGTATATTTTGGTCTAGGAAAAATATAGAAAAAATATAATAAAAATACTATAATACTCAAAAAATAATTTTGAATAATAATATTAAGTTAAATTTTTTTTTGAACTCATTTATAATTAAATAATATTAAATTTTTGGGTTGTTACAGGGAAGCTCACTTGTAACTTTAAACATCTACAAATTTGGCCGGTAAGAGAGGAGAGACGGCGGCGGTGTAGTAACTGGGAGCCATACTAGTGACGACGACACCGCCGATTAGGAATGGCAACGGGGCGGGGCGAGCCCGGGGATCACCCTCCCCGTCCCCGATCCCCGATCGCCGAACTTCCCCCCGGCCCCGATCCCCGACGGGGATCCAACTACCGCCCCCACCCCCGCCCCTAACGGGGATCGGGTTTCCCCGACCCCGAAAATCCTCGGCCATCAACAACCCACTTCAGCTCAAATACAACATCATCAATCAACAGATCTTCAAAAGAAATTAACTCCAGAAAAATAAAAAATAAAAAATAATAAAAAAAACGAGAGGAGGAAGAGGAGTTGATCTTCACCAACAAATAAAAAAAATAAAACAGATCTTCATCAACATTTACATCAAAAAAAAAAAAAAAAAAAAAAAGCTCTCTGAGAGAGATCTGAGTAGAAAAAGAGAACTTAGCAAACATCATCAACATCACACACACACTACACAGAGATCTGAGAAGAGAGGTCTCGGACGAGAAGGAGAAAAAAAAACATATAATATAATATATCATCAATTTTGTCGGAGGAGATCTGAGAAAAAAAAAACATCATCAACGTCATCGTTGTCGGAGGCCTCGAACGAGAAGGAGGTGGCCCTCCTCCTCGTCGTCGGAGGCTATCTACCATTGATCTTCATCACAAGATCTACACAGGAGAGAGAGAGAGAGGGAGAGAGGCTGAGAGGAGTGTGATGTAAGTGAGAGAGTGAGAGAGTGAGAGAGGGCCTAAACATATAATATAATATATATATATATATTATAATATCACTAAACAAATAATATAATATATATATATATATATTATAATAACTATACGGGGATATAGTCGGGGATCAGTCGGGGCCAGGCCGGGCCGGGGCCGAGGTTGGAGAACCTATCCCCGTCCCCGGCCCAAAAATTATCGGGGATTTAATTTTTAATACCATCCCCAGCCCTATGGGGATAATTTTTGGAAAAAAACCGTTCCAATCGGGGTCGGGGGATTGGGTCCCCATCGGGCCGGATTTAAATTGCTATCCCTACCGCCGATGAAGGAAGAATGCGGCGATGACAGATCTGATTCGCTCAAATATGAGGAAAACAAACGGATGAAGAGAAAAAGAGAGAGAATGAAAGAGAAGAGAAAAAGAGGCGATTGGTGGGACAAAGGTGATGGTGGTCAATCGGCGGCAATAGCGGCGACGAATGAGAAAAGAGAGAATGTGAGAGAGAGAGAGAGAGAGAGGGACGAAATGGCCAAACCGTGGTTAAAAGAGTATACATGCACACAAGGGTATTTTGATCTTTCCTTCTAAGTATGTCCTTATAAACAAAGTATTTTATAGCGTGAACTTTTGATCAGACAAAATTTAAGTTTGGATGGATCGACCAAGTGCCCTTTAAAATGTTATAGAATAGTAACACAAAAATAATATTGAGAGTAATAATTATTAATTTAGAGCACTCTTTTAATTTATTTCAAGAGTATTGAATAATATCTTAAAAGTAAGCATAGGGACTATTTAGTGTAATTTATTTGAATTGCTTATAGTTCACTTGGACCAACAATCCAAATTTAAAATTTTTGAGGAATTTGTCCAATTTTATAGCGTGAACTTTTGATCAGACAAAATTTAAGTTTGGATTGATCGACCAAGTGCCCTTTAAAATGTTATAGAATAGTAACACAAAAATAATATTGAGAGTAATAATTATTAATTTAGAGCACTCTTTTAATTTATTTCAAGAGTATTGAATAATATCTTAAAAGTAAGCATAGGGACTATTTAGTGTAATTTATTTGAATTGCTTATAGTTCACTTGGACCAACAATCCAAATTTAAAATTTTTGAGGAATTTGTCCAATTTTTTTTATTATTATTTATTTATTTATAAAGACAACAATAATTTGAAAGATCATATTATCCTAATCTATCTGTCAATGTGTCCACCTATCTATCTGCCCCTATTGTCAGCAAAAGTGAATATTCGAGCGACGGTGATGGGCATAGTATGTGAGAATAGACAGAGAAAATAGAGATAAAAAAAAAATTATAAGCGTAAAAATGAAAAAACAAATGTCATTCAAAATAATGATTTATGCTTTCACTAATATATTTTATTAATTATATTCTTAAATTTAAGACAATAAATTATATTTTTTATCAATATATTTCATTAATCATATTCTGAAAATTAAAACAGATCAACCAGTAGACTTAATTTGATATACATAGAACCATAAAAGTGGACTTACCACCAATAAATCATTATTATTATTATTATTTTTTTTTTTTTCTGCTTTGTGAGTTTTGTGCCCAATGATGTAATATAATTTTTGTTTACAGTTTATTAGATGAAAATAGTTTAAATAATTTTTTAAAAAAATTAATTATTTAAAAGTTAGGAGATGAATATTTTTGACTTAGGGCTCGTTTGGGAACATACTTTTTTAGTAATTTTTTGACTTTTTGGCTAAAATATAATTTAAAAAAACTAGTATGTTTGGGATGAAAATATGCAAAAGTAGAGAAAAAATGAAATCTTTAACTTTTTGGTATAGGTTATTGGCTTTTTGATTTTTTTTAATGACTTTTTAACTTTTTGGCTAAAATCACCACTTGCCAAACGAGGCCTTATGCTAATTTTCAATTTATAAGAGCATCAGCATCATCCTCTTTACAATTACTTTGACGCTATTGTAGAGAGCTAATGTTGTAAATATGTAATCCATCAGTGTCGCTATACCCCTCATTCATTTTGCCAGTGCTACAGTACCTCCTCTGATGAAGCAAGCAACTGTTCATCGCTACAACAAGCGGGGTTCTGTGTTACCGGATGTCCGGCTGGTCAACGGCAAATTTTTTTTTTTTTTTGAATTTTTTAGGAATTGTTTGGCCGCTGCTCATCAATTTAATAAAAAAAGAAAGAATAAAAAATACAATAACAAAATAAGATTTTAATAGGATTGAGTTAGAATAAAGAATTTGATACAGTGAGTGACTAGCTAAAATAGCAAAATTGGTTTTTAAGTTCTAATTTGACTAAAAATTTGAAGAGGGTGGTGTGGATGTTCTAAGTTGTTCCAAACATGGCCACAGTGTGAAACTTAGACCGGTTTGGGAAGGTGAATTTTTAGCTAAACAGTTACTACAAAATATCAAATCATTCTATCTATTTTTTTATACGTCTTCTCATAAATTTAAAAAAAATCACAAAAAACAAAAAGGGGTAAACTTCAAAACACCCACGACCTTCTTTGAGAATAAACTAAATTAGTCAATAAGTTAACCCAAACTACAGCCTCGTTTGGGAATATATTATTTTAGTAATTTTTTGACTTTTTACAAAAAGATGTGCAGAAAAATAAAAAGAATGATGTAACAACATATTATAATAACTTTTTGATTTTTTTGACTAAAAGTGAAAGTTCCCAAACCAATTCTAAATTAGTCAAAAAATTAAATAAATAAATAAAAAAAACTCATTCTCTTTATTTGTTTTTACACGTTTCTTCATGAAATTTTAAAAAATCACTAAAAATTCGTTTAGAATGTAGGTTGGCTTTTTGGGTCTTTTAACTTGGGACTAAAAAGTCTCGTTTGAGAGACTATTTAATTTTTTTGATTTTTGTAAGAGAAAAAATGAAATGATTATGGGTTAGATGTGATATTTTATCCTATTTGATTAAAATAGTTAATTTTGTCCTATATAATTATTTTAGTCCAAATTTGTATCTCAAACGGAGTCTAAAAAAGTCAATTGACAAACTAACTTTAGGATTGTTCTAGAAATTAATTTTTTAACTTATGAAAAGATTAAAAAAAATAGAAAGAAATGTTAATTTTCGTTGCGATGACTTTTTATTTATTATTTTTTTTTTGACTAAAATTTTAATTTCGCAAAATAACCCTTAATAATGAGTTTAGGTAAGTAGGTAGAGGGACACTTGTTGATGAGAAGAAGAATTTCGCCACCAAACAAAGCGAAGCCATCAACAAGAGGAAGACGCCACAGAGGTCACGTCAGCATATGGTCGTCACATATTGTTAGGTGGAAGGACAACATTACGTTGGGGTTTTTGGGAAGTGGGGTTATATTCTCAGATTATAACCGACTTCTTTCACTCACAAAAAATTGATTATAATTATTTTATAATCAACTTTTAATTAAAAAGCGATTTATAATTATCTTCTCAAAATAACCTGTTATGATTCATGACTCATCAGATTCATGATGCATAAAAAAAAAATAAAAATTATTTATTTTTGTATAATAATAATAAAAAAAATTATACTCATATGGGAACATATTATTTTAATATTTTTTTGATTTTTTGATTAAAATATAAAATAAAAAAAATTATGTTTAGAATAATTTTTAATTTTTTACAAAAAAGATGGGTGAAAAGTAAAAACAAAAAAGAATCTTTAATTTTTTTAAAATAAATTATAAATTTTTAATTTTTTAAATAATTTTTTTTGACTCTTAAACTAAAACTATTACTTTTAAAACGAGGTCTTAATTCTTGTAATTCTAGAGCCAGGGGAGAAAAATTACCTCGTGGGTCTGTCATAGACTCGTGACTCAAGAAAAAAAAAATTCTAAAATTTGTTTTCATACCAAAATAAAATTGATGCATATCTTTGTTTAATCGCTACTTTATTTTTTAGAACACGAAAAATAAAAATATAACCAAACATATCCTTAAGAATCTTCTCTCAACTACTGTTTGATTTTGTCTGTCCTTTCAAAGTTTGTACCAAAACAATTCTCCCAAGAATATAAAAATGACCACAAAATAAAAATGAATAGACCAGATTTTAAAAAAAAATTATTGATAAGGTCACTTCAAGAAAAAATTAAGAAAAAAAAATCTATATCACTTTGTTTGTTTTCAATTTTCAGACTTTACTTTTCAAAAAATTTTACTTTTTCGTTTTTCTTATTTTTTTTGTTTTCACTAAATTTTTTTAATATTTTAAACAATTTTTTTTTAAAAAAATTTTAGACACCCCTAACATAAATATATTTAGAAAGTATAATATTTGTGAATTTTTTTTAAAAAAAAATTCACTACATATCAAAAATATAAAAAATATATATATATACCAAAATTCAGCACATTTTTTTGTATTTTTGTATATTTATTAATTTTTTAAAATATTTTTTCATAAATAATTTATCATTTAGATACATCTAAGTAAGCTACATCTAAGAAAGTAGAAAAATTGCTTAAAATTTTAAAAATATTCACTAAAAATAGAAAAATATAAAAACAAAAATTTTAATTTTTAAAAAATTAAATTCAAAAAATTGAAACTAAAGACACGGTATATTTTTATATTTTGTGTTATGAGAATTGTATTACCAAAAATACCATCATTTATTATAGGGCAAGTCAAGTCAACTGGTCATTTTTATCCATTAGTAATGATAAAGACCTCTACAAAATACAATTTTCATAATTCTTAAAATATTCTGAACCATTTATATCACTATCACTATCACTATCAGATACAATCTTCAAAAAAAAATTTAAATACGTTAATCATCAATATATGTGAGGGTCATGGAGGTCGCCCTCCATTACGTCCCAAACATTTTCCTTTATCCATTGGAATCTCGTGAACTGGTCCTCCTTTAACTCAACATATCAGCAATTTGATACATATCATTCATCCTTCACGAGTCCCCATGACTCCTCTCACCATCTACTTATAAGAGTCAAGCTTATTTGAGCACTTTAGTTCACCATACCAAGCAATTGATATAGCTCATTCTCTCACTCTCTCTCTCTCTCTCTCTCTATGATATACCATGGATGGAGAAAGTAGGAAGAGGAAGATGGAGAATGAAGAAGAAGATGATGATGAAGAGAAGCTGCAGAAGTTTTTCGCCTTGATAAGAAGCACACGAGACGCTCGGGAACGGGTTATGAGCGGTGCTGACAAATTACAGGAGGAAGAAAAGAAGAAAGGGAAGCCAGCGGAGGCTTGGAACCCGTCGTTCCAACCGGAGGATTTCATGGAGGGTGGTGGTGATCAGTCTAAAGGTCCTCCTCCTCCTCAGGCAAGCCTAGCACTAACACTAGCAATAGCAGGTCCTTCTAAAAGAGAAGAAGATGAAGCTAAAGAAGAAGAAGAAGAAGAAGAAGAAGATCATAAAGGAGGTGACAATGATGGGTTAGACCTCAAGCTTTCATTGTAATAGCAAAAGTCAAAGAATGTAAAAGGCTGGACTTTTGGGCATGTTGACATGTTTTCAGAATGATCCAGCTGTTCACAATTCACATAGGTTTCATGGGGTTCACCCCCATCGTCAACATAAAAGCAGAGATACAAAGAGGGGTTAATCTTTCTCTTTGATTTTGGCTGCATAATTGCACTTACACATTATATAATCACCACTCGCAAGCCTGCGCTAAAACAAATGCTTACGAATGAGTTCACAAACACAAAAACTAGCCACAAAATAGGACACATAACGTATATGAACGGGTAATATATTTAAAAGTGGATCTCAATAACAAATCCTGTAAAATTCTATCTATTCATGTGTATTTTGTGTTCAATTTTATGATTGGTTTTTGTGCTTGTAGCAGAACTGACAGTCATTTACCAATGCAGGAATAAAATAGAAATCATTCAAACTGAATTGCATAAAAATGTGAATCACATTGGTCACAAAGCTTAGCACCAACTATGGTGTTTCACAATCTAAAGAGGATGTCCCTAGTCTGATACCTTTACTCACATGAGATTGCAAAGAAATGAAATTAATAATATCAAAGTAAATTTTCTAAGACAATATGTCTATAAGTGCTTTTATGGTCAAGATAAATTGTTTCCTATGTGGTGTGCATTTTTTCGTCTATTCTCTACTATTTGTAAGTTTCAATTTCTCTTCTTCCTATTTATATATATGTTATGTAATCAAAAAGACAAAAATATGAGAGAAAATATAGTAAGAACTCCTCAGGATGATACTATTTCAACAAGTTCTAGTTTCATGCTTTCATCTAGGTGTGGAGTGCTCAAGATTGCCTTTACTTGGGATGGTCTAACTTTGCCAAAAGTTATATCTACTTAAGCAAAATATTATTTAATCAATAACATTCAGTATACCGTACTCAATGTAATAATAATGATGATATATTATAATTTATAACATAAATGTTGGAGAATAAACTTGATTTTTCTAGAGGATTCTATATACACAAGACATAGGAATTGAAAGGATATGCATGCCTTTTATAAATAGTTAGACATGGTCAATATATTAATATTAGATCAAAGGTCATCTTGGAAATATACACATTAAATGTGGGTACAGAACTTAAATAGATACATATAAACCCATGTACTCTAGACATTTTGTTTCAAGAGGAATGAAAGTTTCTAGTATCCTCTTCATCTCTATTTCTCTCCCTCAGCTTGTTTGTGGTGAGACAAGAAGCTTGCAAATGGAATGGGCCAATTTCGAATGCCTCAACTCACAAAAGGTAACTATGATAATTGATGCATTCGTGTGAAAGTAAATTTAGGAGGACAAGGTTCATGAGAGATTGTAGTCAAAGACTATGAGGAGCCTTAAAATGAAGATTCCTTGACTCAAGGACAAAAGGATACTTTGGAGGCTTTAAGAAAGAATATCAAAAGGCTCTTGCTTCCATCCATCCATGTTTGGATGATGTATCGCTTCAGAGGTTTGGCAGTGCAAGTGCTTTTAAGGAAGCATTGGAGAACCTTCTAAGCAAAGGAATTGACAAAAGGCCCGTTTGGTAGAACTGTGAAAAAGTGATTATAACTTATAGCTGTGAACATAAGTTGATTTTTGACTTATAAATTAAGCTTCTCCTCCCCCACTCAAAGAATAAGTTGATTTTTGACTTACAAAAAGTTATAAGCTGTATTGTTAAGTTGAACCAAATACATCAAAATAGTTTAAATTAAGCTAAAAGCTAAAATAAGCTGGAAATAAACCCTACCAAACGGGGGCAAAATCAATAAAGTTCTCTACAAAATTTACAATATGAGTTTGAAGCCTTAAAAATGAAGGATTCCAAATCAAGTTTTGATTATTTTTCAACATTCTTGTCCATCATGAATCAACTAAGTATGGGGAAGATTTGAATGTTGCAAGGGTTATTGAAGGAAAACCCTTCGTTCATTAGATCTTGAGTTTAATCATATTGTTGCTACCATAGAGGAGTCAAAAGATTTAGACTTCATGACCATTGGTCAACTCATGAGATCATTGCAAGTTGATGAACAAAAGTTACAAAAGAAGAAACAAAAGCCTTTAGAGCAAGTGTTGCAAACAAGGCTCTTTTTGAAGGAGAAGGAAAATAAACATGGAAGATTCCCAAAGGGTCAAGGACATGGCAATGGACGAGGCCGATGTATATGAGATCAAAGGGGTGGTCACTAAATCGGCTTACAAAGATGCAAGAATCCAAAACTTTGCATCAATTGATAGGGCTTGGAGAAGAAAAAGACAAAGCTCGTCACAAATGAAAGAGCGTACATTGAAATGGACTACACCGATGTAGAGGAGATCAAAGAGGTGGTCACTACATGACTTACAAAGATGCAATAAGCCAAAACTTAATCACGAGGGAGTGGAGATGAAAGAAGACAAAGCTCATCTCAAATGAGAAGGTGTGGAAGAGGAAACACTCCAAGGAAAATCTCAAACTCGATGCTTCAATTGTCAACAATTTGGGCTTTATGCTTTAGAATAAAGAAGTGCCGTTAACAATTTTGAAGAAAAAGTCAATTATGTAGAAAAGGGAAATGAAGATGTGGGGCCACTTTATTGTTGGCATATGAAAAAGGGAAGAAAAAAATACTTGGTATCTTGATACTTGTGCAAGCAACCATATTTGCAGAAACAAAAGCATGTTTGTAGAGCTTGATGGCAAAGTCCCTTTTGAGACTCATCTCAAATTCCAATTGTTAGATTTATTATGTTATTTTATATTGACGGTATTATTGTCATAGTAACATTAATGTTTCTAATATAAATGAGTGGTGCTATTAACACCCTACGAATTATTTTGGACCTCCTATTTCTTTGGACCCCCACTTATAAATTTTGAAACTCTTAAAATTTCTTTTCACTCCCCAAATAATACCAAAATTATCTTTGTGAAAATATTTCATCAATTGAATGCACACCTTCTACACCTCAAAAAAACCCCACTTTCAAAAAAGCCCTAACAAAGCCCACAAAGAAGAAGAAGAGACAATGTGATTACTGACTCTGCTGCCTCATCCACCATTGTCACAGTTGGTATGCTCTCTCTCTCTCTTTATATATATATATATATACACATAATTTCTTAGTTTTTTCATAATAATTTCTTCTCTTGTAGAAAAAAATTATAATAATTGGTTTAGTTTTATCTATAAAACATGTCCAAACCTATGAATAATGTTCGGTTACCTATTTTCGAACAAATAATAAATGTTTGGTTACCAGTTCCTGAACAAATAAATAATGTTCGAGCCTGTGTTCCCAAATTTCAGTCATATGATCGGGAGTTCAGTCTTGAAAAAATAACGAACAGATTTTATCATTTTTGTCATTTTTTTTAAGAAACTTACTCTTACAAAGCCAATCTCCTATGAGCTAAGAACGACATCAAAGTTATGAACCTCATCTAAGCTTTATTGTTGTACTCCTCTCGTCTTATGGTGTTGTGGTTGCTAGACAAACTTTCACTCATTGTTATTGCTAGAGAAGTGTAGGTAATCAAATGATTGCCACCGTTACCGCCGGAATACTGCTACCAAAGGATTTTCAAGGCTTTGAGGGTGGGTAGGTCTTGAAAGTGGAATTTGGAGAAGATGGATGGATAGTGATAGAGGTGGGTGCTCTCATAAACCCTAATTCATGATGTAGTGGGTGTGTAGGTTTAATTGTAAGATGTGGTGTCCCAAAATTAATGATGTCCTTTATAGTAATTTTATTTGAGATTATTATTGTAATAAAATAAAATAAAAAAGAGCTAAAAATTGGGGGTCCAAAATAATTTATGGGGTGCTAATAGGAGCACTTAATATAAATATGTGTTAGGTGAGGGTTTTTCATTATGACCCAATAATCTATTCTCTATATTCTCTGTTCTTCTCTCATTTCTTTCCAACCCTAACCCTAATTTCTTGAACTTCATACTTTAATTTGGTATCAAAGCGCTTCGACCTTATAATAACTTGTCTTCTTAAAGTTTGAAATTTTCACATGGTGCCCTAGACGTGTTGACATCATCTTCCGTACGATGACGTCAGCATCTGTACGAACGTCAGGACCAAGCAAACACATGGTTTGATACATCTCATCCTCCTGGTAATTTTTGTGATTCTTGTGAAATTTTTTTGGGGTCATTTGATGTCTATTTTGATTTTTTGAAGTATTTTCAAAAATATCGATATTTTACAATTTGCTTTTGGAAGCTTTCCTTATGATTTTTCTTCACTGTAATCTATCCTATGGGTGCTGATTAGGCTATTGAAAGCCTTCTCTAAGATTTGTTTGATGATCTGAGGCTCCTGGGTGGGTTTTTTCACCCTGTTGGGTGGTTCACCCATTTGTTTTTTTGCTTGTATTAGCCTCTGTGGGTGCTGACTCTCAGAAGGTCTTTCTTGAAGTTGTTTTGAGGTTTTGTGGTCGTTTGTTTGGGGCTCTCCATTTGTGGCTGCTACTGTTTTTGCTTCAATTCCTCTTGCTTGTTCTTATAACTGAAGAAAAAACCCTTTACGGTCCTTAAGGATGATGATTTACCTAAATCAATCACTACAAAGAAACTGAATGGACTCAATTATTTGGCTTGGGCACATGCTATGAGAGTGTTTCTCCATGGCAAAAGGAAACAGAAATATCTGTCCGATCTTCCTCCTTCTACTGAAAACAAGGCTTATGATGATTGGTTAAGTCAGGATTCAATTATGATGGGATGGCTCTGGCATAGTGTGGAACCCTATATTGCCACTACCGTTAAGTTGTATGAGACCTCTAAGCAGATTTAGGACTCTCTTGCTAAGTCTTTTTCTCATTAGAGTAATGTTTCCCATGTATATGAGTTATATGAGAGGATATTTGCCACTAAACAATCTAGTCATTCATTGTCTGAATATTACAGCACCCTTAAGAATATGTGGGATCAACTTTTGCAGCATCGTCCCTTTACTACTGATGTAGCACAACAAAAGCGTTAGAGTTTATGATTGCATCATTACTTTCTGGCTTGGATTCTGATTTGTAGGGTTTTAAGGATCAAATACTTGCTAGTGAGACTTTGACTACCGCTGCTAATGCCTACTCCTACTTATTATGTTCATTCCTTAGCCAGGGCACTCCTATCTCCACAGCTTCTGCTTTTGCTTTTACTTTGGTTTCTAGTAGTAACGGTTGTGGTCCTTCTCGTGGTGTTTTTTGTGGTGGATTTGGTAATTGTGGCTCTTATAGTTCTCGTGGCTAGGGATGGCAATTTGAACCCAGCCCGACGGGAACCCGGCCCCCCAAACCCGATTAGAGCGGTTTTTTCCCAAAAAATACCCCCGACGGGCCGGGAATGGTATTCAAAAATAAATCCCCAATGATTTTCGGGCCGGGGACGATGATACATTTCCCAGCCCTAGCCCGGCCCCAGCCCCGACCCCAGCCCCGTTTCCCTAAAGTAAAATTACCATTATACCCCATCTATATATATATGAGTCTCTATTTTGTTGACTCATTTTAGGGTTTGGTTCACTCACACACACGAACACATCGTCTCTCTCTTTCTGCTCTGCTCACACACAACCGTCGCTGCTACTCCTTCATCACTCGCCTCACACACGACCATCGTAATACCAAGGAAGACATCTCTCTCTCTCTCTCTCTCTCTCTCTACATTTGTGTAGATATATATATGTGTGTGTCTGTGTGTGTGTTTATAGATAATTATATATGTATATGTATATATGTTGAAATTAAGCTCAACACTGAAAAAGGGACAATCGATCTGTGTGTGTGTTTATATATATATGTATATATGTGTGTGTTTATATATATGTGTGTTTATATATGTATATATATGTGTTTGTGTGTTTATATATATATATGTTGAAATTAAGCCCAACATACATCACTACTTCCAGATCTAGAAAAAGAAATAGATCTATGTTGATCTCATATCTCTCTCTCTCTCTCTCTCTCTCTCTCTCTCTCTCTCTCTCCCTCCCCAAGCCTTTATTTTCGTTCTACACTAAACACTCCTCTGTTGCTACTGTTTTTTTTTTTTTGCCGGGGAATTTTCGGAGTCGGGGAAACCCAATTCCCGTTCGGGGGCGGAGGTGGGGATGGTGATAAGTTCCCCGTCGGGGATCGGGACCAGGGACGAGAAAATTTTCACCATCGGGGATCGAGGACGGGGAATGTGATCCCCAGCCTCGCCCAAGCCCGTTGCCATCCCTACTCGTGGCAATCCGTCTCGTGGTGGATTTTCTTATAGTGCTTCTCAATGGGGTAGTTCTTGTGGTGGTGGTTTCCCCTCTCATGGTGATAGAAAATGTGATCATTGTGGTTCCACTAGCCGTACTGAACCTAGGTGCTGGAAGAAAAATGGTAAACCCGATTATGTGTATCAGGTTATGGATGAGGTGAAAAGAAGGCTCATTCGTCTGATTCACGTGATGCACTCACTACTCATATTAGCGAGCTGACTGAGTTTGTCCATTCCCCTTGTGCTATTTTTCATGTATCATCTACTGCTACCTTGGCTAGTTCAGGTAATATTGCCAGTCTGGCCACCTCTCCTTAACTTTACCTCCTAGATTTTGGCCCTAGTTCTCATATATCCAGTAATCCCTCTCTTTTCACTGGTCTACACTCTCTTACGCATAATATTGTTCTTGTTGATGGGTCTTCCTGACCTTTTAGTAGGAAAACTAGTCTTTATCCTACCGAGTCTTTTTCTCTACCCTCTAGTCTTTATGTTCCTAATTTTCCCTTTAATTTTCTCTCTGTTAGTCAATTGACTAAGGTTTTACATTGTTCCATAACCTTTTCTCCTACCTCTTGTGTCTTGTAGGACCTCCAGACCAAGAAAATGATTGGTTTGAGACATGAAAATGATGGCTTATACTATTTGGATCCTGATTGCTCTCCTCCCAGCACTTCTTCCGCCTTGAGTGTTACTATCTCTCATCTTCAGTGGCATTTTTGCTTGGGTCATCCTTCTTTGGCCAAGCTTAAGTTATCCATACCTAGGTTAAGTCATGTATCAAAGCTTGAGTGTGAAGCTTGTCAGTTTAGGAAACATTATCGTAGTTCTTTTCCTAGTCGTAGAGTTAGTCGTGAGTCTGCGTCTTTTAATACTATGATCATTGTTAATGGTTTTTTTATTTTGTTATTTTCGTTGATGATTTTTCTTAAATGACATGGTTGTTTTTAATAAAACAGAGGTCTGAGTTACCTCAGGTTATTTAGCGGTTCTATAATGAAATTGTTACTTAATTTGGCAAACATATTAAAGTTTTTTGCTCTAATAATGCTATAGAATATATGCAGTCGGTTGTCAATTCTTTTTGTGTTGATCATAGTATTATTCATCAGACAAGTTGTGCTCACACCTCTCAACAAAATGGTGTGGCTGAGAGGAAACATTGTCATTTATTGGATGTTGCTCGTACCTTCTTGTTTAACATGCATGTTCCCAAACAGTTTTGGGGTGATGCGGTTCTCACAACGTGCTCCCTTATCAATCATATGCCTTTTGTTGTTTTACATAATCAGTCTCCCTTTTCAATTTTATATCCTGCTCGTTCCCTTTTTCCCCTTTTTCCCACTTCTCCCTGTATTTTTGGTTGTGTCGCATTTGTTCATGTCCTAGATCCCAGTCAGGATAACTTATCTCCTCGGGCTTATTTATTTATTTTTTTTAGGGTATTCTCGCACCCAAAAAGGGTGCCAGTCTTATCATCTAGAGTCTCGTCATTATTTTGTTAGTGTTGATGTCACCTTCTATGAGTCCACCCTTTACTATTCTTCCTCTGGTATGCAGTTCTCATCGGACCTCATCTTTTCTCGTGAGGGGGTGCTCTCCTGCCTTGCTCCTACTATTCCGTTATCCCTTGCATCATCCACCTCTTCTCCTACTTCCTCTTCCTCTCCAGTAGCTCTTCCTCCACCTCCCTCATCTCCTTTACAAGTGTATCAGTGATCTCAAGCTCGACATATTGTTTCTTATGGCCCGACTGATTCATCTTCTTCGCTAGAGGTCCCTACTCCTCCTTCAACTCCACCTCCACCTCCATCCTCTGATGATCTGTCTATTGCCTTGCGCTGAGGTAAACGCACTTGTACCCAACATCTTATTCAATACGTTGTCTCTTATTCTCGAGTTTCTCCTTGATTACATTCATTTGTTCATAGTTTGTCCTCTATTTTCATTCCATCTCCTTATCAGCAGGCCTTATCTATATTTGGATGGAAACTTGCTATGGATGAGGAAATAAGTGCACTTCAGTAAAATTAAACTTGGGAGCTTGTGCCTCTACCGTTTGGGAAGCCTACTGTTGGTTGTCGTTGGATTTTTAATGTTAAGTATCTTCCTAATGGTTCTGTTAAGCACCTTAAGGCTCGTCTCATTGCCAAATGGTACACACAAACTTATGGTGTTGATTACCTAAAGACTTTTTCACCTATGGCCTGTCTTAATTATGTTCAGACCCTTCTCTCTATTGCTGTTAGTCGCTCTTGGCTCCTTTATCAGCTTGATATAAAAAATTCCCTTCTGCATGGGGATCTACAAGAGGAGATCTATATGGATCAACCCCCTAGCTATGTTGTTCTTGATAGTGAACATCTTGTCCGTTGGTTGCAGAAGGCCCCATATAGTCTCAAACAATCTCCTTATGCTTGGTTTGATCTCTTTAGTGCGGTTGTTTTAGCCTATGGTTTTTAGCGTTCTACCTACAATCACTGCGTCTTTGTCCGCCATTCTTTTGTTGGCACTATTGTCTTGATTGTTTATGTGGATAACATTATCCTATTTGGAAGTGACTCTTCTAGGATTGCTGATTTAAAGCATTATCTAAGTCAGCATTTTCATACTAAGAATTTGGGTCATCTTCGTTATTTTCTGGCATTGAGGTTGCTCGCTCCTCCTAGGGTATTTTCCTCTCCCAACGAAAGTATGTCCTTAATCTTCTCTCTGAGACCAGTCTCTTAGGTGCTCGTCCGGTTGATACCCCTATGGATTCTTTTGTTAAGCTTAAATAGTGAGCATGGAGACTTTTTTTTTTCCTAATGTTGGCCACTACTGTCGCCTAGTTAGGAAGTTGATTTATCTTACTGTTACTCATCCTGATATCACTTATGTTGTAGGTTTGGTTAGTCAATTTATGCATGCCCTTAGCCATCCTCACTTTGATGCCATATGTCGTATTTTACGCTGTCTGAAGGGTGCATCAGGCCGTGGTCTACTTTATCGCCCTTCTACTTCATTAACTATCACCGGGTTTAGTGACACTGATTGGGCTAGTGGTCATACTGACCTTCATTCTACTTCTGGCTATTGTATCTTTGTTGGTGATAACCTAGTTACTTGGCGGAGTAAAAAGCATAATGTTGTGGCATGTTCTAGTGTCGAGGCTGATTATCGTGCCATAGGACATACGGTTTCTGAGATGTTATGGGTTCGCTCCCTTCTCCATGATTTTGGTGTTTCCGTTCCCACTCCTATGCACATGCATTGTAATAATCAGGCTACTATTTTTATTGCCAATAATCCCATGCTATGTTACCTAGAACGTGAATCGTTCCAGTACATGGAACAGGAACGGGAACGGGAACATGGTACACTATATACTCTAAAATGTGGTACGATAGGAGTAGAATTATATATATTATATGTAAGAATTTAAGGTACTTCTAAAGTAATTTTCTTTTAACTATTAGGTGTCCAATAAATTTTTTTTTTTTCTTCTTGTAACAAATCATTTCTATTAAAATTATGACCTATTTTTGATATCTTTGTCTTGTCAAAACTTAACTCAGCTTAAATTTTAGTTCATATATTTAATTTTTTTGTCTCCCAAGGCAACATTTAAGGAAATATATTAGAAAAAACTTTCAGGATCGCTTCGGATCACTAAATTTACTATTTTGGAACGAAAGTGTACCATGTTTCAGAACGTGCGTATCAATACGTGATTCGCTAGGGTATTAGTGTTTTCTAGTAACATAGATCCCGTGTTCCATGAATGTACCAAGCACATTGAGGTTAATTGTCACTTCATTCGCGATTTGTTACTACGGAAACAGTTGATGACTCCTTATGTTCACTCTAACGACCAGTTGGGCGACATCCTCACCAAGCTGGGTATGTTCAACCTCTATACCTCATGCTTCGTTTCAGTGGTTGTCTACCAAGCTGGGTATGTTCGACCTCTATACTCCAGCTTGAAGGAGCATGTTAGATTTATTATGTTATTTTATTTTATATTGAGGTATTATTGTCATAGTAACATTAATGTTTCTAATATAAATATATGTTGGGTGAGGGTTTTTCATTATGACCCAATAACCTATTCTCTGTTCTTCTCTTCTCTCTTTTCTCTCCAACCATTGTCTACTAAATGTTTGAAGGCTTGCTTCAATGATTCAAATTGGTGTTGGCAAATTGGTGTTGGCACTTGAGACTTGGGCACTTGAATTTTGTAGCACCTGAGTTGTTGGCCAAGAAGATGGTGAAAGGATTGTCCTCCATTGACCACCAAAGTCAACTTCATGAATGATTCTTTGACAAGCAATTCAGAAAAAGTGTTCTCAATGAGGCTATTTGAAGAGCAATGATGCTACTACAGCTTGTTCACATGGATGTTTGTGGCCCAATCAAACCATCTTTATATGGTAAGAATAATTTCTTCCTCTTGGTCACTAATAATTTTAGCTGAAAAACTTGGGTTTATTTTCTTTAAGAAAATCGGAGGTCTTCAAAGTTACCAAAAATTTGAAGGCACTTTTCTGAAAAACAAAGTGGACCCAACATTATTTAAAAGTCTTGTTGGAAGTTTGAAATACATAACTTGCACAAGACTGGATAATATTTTTGGAGTTGGACTTGTTAGTTACATGGAAGCACCTACCATGTCACAATTGAAGGTAGCTAGAAGGATTCTTCGATATATCAAAGGTACACTAGATTTTGGTTATTTTATCCATTTTCAGATTATTTTAAGCATGAAGGCTACTGTGATAGCGATTGGGATTTCGATGATATAAGAAGAGCACTACCAGATTTGTTTTCTTTATGGGAAGTGCGGTTTTTACATGGTCTTCAAAGAAACAATCCATTGTTACTCTTGTCTACCAGTGAAATCGAGTATGTTGCAGTTACTTCATGTGTTTGTCAATCAATATGGTTAAGAAGGAAATTGAAGGAACTCCATATGCCACAAGAGGAGTCAACAAAGATTTTTATCGACAACGAATCAGCACTAGCATTGGTTAAATCTAGTGTTCCATGATTGAAACAAGCACATCGACACAAAATATCATTTCATTAGAGAATGTGTAACTTACAAGATCAAACAGTTGATATTTTCACTAAGCCCTCAAAGTTGGAGAATACACATGATTTTTCTAAAGGATTCTACGTACATAAGGCATAGGAATTGAAAGGTCATGGATGCACTTGATAAATGGTTGGATATGGTCAATGCGTGAATTAGATCAAAGGTCATCTTGGAAATGTACACATTAAATGGGGGTATATGAACTTAGCTAGATACATGTTTTTTGTAGGCCTATATAAACCCATGTACTCTAGATATTTTGTTTCAAGTGGAATGAAAGTTCCTATCCTCTTGCTCCACTTCTCTCTCTAAGCTTGTTTGTGTAAATTAATCTCCATTTTCCAAAAATAACTCAACCTAAAAGGGGAAGATTTTCCATCTATTTTGTATCCTTTTGGCAACATGACAGACTGGTAAGGGGGGGGATTGAAATCCTGTTTTCCCAATTCAAATCTGGGCGTCTCCTGATCAACAAAATACTCAAAATCTCCTATTTTGTCCTGCTGATATAACTAGCCTAATTATTCCCAACAGAAGCAGAGGAAAGGGGCTGTCGATACTTGTTTAATTGCTCTCTCTCTCTCTCTCTTCCTTTTATCTTCAACTTCTCTTGATCGGAGAATGGGATTCTTATCACATTTCTGCACAAGAGATGATATCAACCCAAAAAACAATCTCTAAAAATTCACATTCATTTTAATTAGAAGGCTGTTAGGTAGGGATGCACTAAATTTAGTTGCATCTTTAGTTCAAGTTGTAATTCAGTAGGTGATGTAATCATGTAATGATGGATGAAGCAGACAGATAGGGTGGATTAGAAGAGAGATTTTTAGGAGTGATGCTATGATATGACAACACCACCAATTATTTCTTGGGGACTTTGGTAGAAAGAAAAGGAAGGGGGAGGGCTTCAGAGATTCACCTCAGTCACTATTACTGGACTACATTTAAAGAAGTGTCACCGAAAGAACTGAATAGACTACTAACCTAACATATGTCCCATTTACATGAAATTTTTTCAACCTTCTAGATCAAGACTGGTTCAAACATGCAATCAAAGTAAGTCACCATTCAGCAATATAGATAAGCTGAACCACCTCAAAGCTTCTAGACATCACATGAGAAGACACTGATTAACAACATGGAGGGAGGCAAAAGAAAATGGCAGCCCCTCTATGAAGAAAAGAATCAAGAAATAGATGATGAAGAAAAGATCGAAAAATTCTTTGCGATAATCAAAAGGTTCCAGGATGCGCACAAAATCACAAACGGTTTGCATGAATTGAAGGAGGCAAGTTGTTCGCTGAAGAAGGCCAAAGGTCAAGAAGCTGTTTGGGTTCCTTCATTTGAATGGGAGGATTTTTTGGAACAAGGCTTTAAAAAGGAAAAATGCCTACTTCAAACAGAGGTGGTAGGCCATGCAATAGTCAACTTAAACTCTTTGACAAAGGGCATGCAGGAAGAAGAAGGGAAGAAGGAAGACGAAGGGAATGGGTTAGATCTCAATCTTACCTTGTAATGCCTAATGAAATCAAATAGTAATCTGAGGTAAAGGACAAGCTTACTGAAGCAATTAATGAATGTAGTACCAAATGTCAAATTTGGATGTAATTTTGGAACATGTTTCTGCAAGGAAATCTGTTTCAGTGTGGTCCTGCCTTTCTTCAATGATGTTTGTCAAGAATTTTTGAAGAACACGCATTGAAAAACTGTATGTTTGAATGTTTCCTGCATCTTAATGAAAATGAACTTGGTTCCTTCCATGGTACCAATTGTTGAAAAATGGGATACAGAACTATTTACACCACCTAAAAATTTAAGTACAACCTAACAATTTATGGGTGAAGCAATATTTCCTGTGAATCCAACACCAATAGCATTAGTTTACTAGGTTTGTGTATGTTGTTAACTAATGTCCAAAGCGGTTAGGTATGAGATGCCTCTAACCATCAACAAAAAGGTTGAATAGGAGATAGAATTATAAAGGGATTTGTTAGGTAATAATGTTTTTACTTCTGGAAATTTTTTTATATCTATATTTTAACTCAGATTCAAACCCGATCTGATCTCAGCCAACTCTTTTACTTGTTGAAAAATTAAGAATAAATTCAGAGCAATTTTCTACTTTACTTTCTGATTCTCTTTAATTAAAATAAGTAGCCTTATCTGCCATATTTTTACATAAAAGGTGAAAATTGTACCACAACATTATGTACAGAAAAGTTATATATGATAACAAGAATGCATGCTCATTCAATCTATCTATACTGAAGAAAATTAAAAAAGCACAAACATGTAAACCGTAATAAATACATCAAATAGTGAATAATATTTTAAGTTCTTAAACATTCAATCAACAAGCTATGTTGCCATCCTTACAAGAACAATAAAACTGGGTCAAGGAGGGAAGAGAGGATTTCTTGGAAGGAATTAAACCAATGAACCAGACAGAAACAGAATTCAATTGTTTCATCAAATAGCATCCAAATTAGAATTGTAACAAATGATAAATACAAAATTGCCTCCTTTCAAAAAAAAAAAAAAAAAAAAAAAAAAGAGCCTTAGTTGATAGGACAGAGATTTCAGTCTTTAAAACCCAAACACAAATTCAGTTTGGTTACAGCAATAGCTGCAAAATTAAACATGATGAAGGATTAATAAAGTCACACATAAAGGTTACCTTAGTTTGTATGAACTTCAATCTTCAAAAATTTGCATGCTAACTATTATGGTCAACTCTTTATAATTGCGTATTCAAATACAGTTTGTTATATCACCTGGAAAAGAACAAAACATGTTAGCACAGATTTTAGCAGCCTAAGAAAGAAGTAACACAATGGAAAGTTGTGTATTTGATGAGAAGGAAATAACAAAAAAGTACTTGGTCTATGGTGTGAGGTTGAGGATAGATCTAAGGTCCACTCTAGGGAGTTCTATGCAGCCAAAAGACAAGTAAACACAACGTACATTCTTTTCTTTTTGGCTATAAAAGTTCTGGTGTCCTAGCATATGAGATGAACCTCTGTGTCCACAAGCTATTATTTAAGTCGAATCGTGAGCCTATATAATGTAATGAAGCAAATTCAATTAAGTAACAACTAGTACCATAGAGAGGCGGCTATAAACTGGATAGTCTTGACCAATTCGAAAGATCATTCAATGTAGTTGAAATAATTGAAATTTTTCTTGTTCAGTGGTCAACGAGAACTTATAATTGGGGATCGACGAAAGATCATCTGTCTTTTTCCCAATCTTCATCTCACCCTTGTTCGCCTCACACAAAAGATCTGTTTGGAGCAGATGATCCTTTGAACATGTCAATTTTTTAAATAACAACATTAATATGTCCTTTTTATTATTTTGTCAAACTGTTCAAGATTAGTCGCCGTGCAATCACCAATAGTCCCTGTTAGACCACACCCGACCCTTAAAATGATGGCATATATCTGCACTTCTGCGCCCTCAAAAATAATCTTCCTCCCTCTGACTTCTGCTATTAATTTCATAGCAGCATGGCAATCCCCACAATCCTGAAGGCTTCTCATTGCTCAAGTAGGCACACACGAGTTTTCAATTACCTGAACAAATGTTGCACTAAAGAGGAAGCGCAACTTCGCACCATGTATTCCACACACCATTTGATTGAATGGTAAATCAAAATGGATGAAAAGATGGTTCAAACTCAATTTGTCGCATCTTCCTTCCAGGTAAGAACAGTCCAGTCCAGAGCAGATAATATGATCATGGGCCTCTTGAACAATAGATTTACCACTTGCTAACTGGTGTCATATGCATGTCCATTACACCAAGACCATAAACTGAAATCACCAATAGTCCTTGCATGAACATAACCCATCCTTAAAGTGATGGAATCTATTGGCATCCCTCAATATGATCTCTCGCCCTGTGACCTTTGCTATTAATTTAATTGCAGAATGGCAGTCTCCACAAACTCGAAGGTTCTTCATTACACGAATAGGCATTCCTTCAGGCACCTTCAAAAGTCCATATGCTACTGCGAGTTTCTCACTATGATGTCCCAAGCTATCCACCTTCTCTTCTTCATCTACATCATGAAGCACAAAGCTACCATCAGGAGAATACCCAGCTTCTCTTAACAGCCCACCTAGTTTTTCTAACATCCTCATGATCATTGAATGCTCAGGATGAGGCATGCTTTCTCCTCCGGTAAACATATGGACTTTCTTCTCCACCTCAATCCAGCTACAACCAGGTGACTTGCTCACCTTCCTTGACCTCATGTTTTTCCTCAGCTCTTCAACATCAGCCCATCTACCTCTTGATGCATATATGTTTGATAGCAAAATATACGGCCCGGAATTTTTGGGCTCAAGTTGTAAAAGTTTTTTTGCTGTAACTTCAGCCAAATCCAAGTTCATGTGTGTCCTACATGCACCCATTAAGGAACCCCAAATAATAGCATCTGGTTCAACTGGCATCTTTTCAATTAAATTCATAACCTCACTCAAACGACCAGCTCGACCTAGCAGATCAACCATGCAAGCATAATGTTCGGTTCTTGGGTCCACTAGATACTTGGTTTTCATGGACTCAAAAATTTCAAGCCCTTCTTCAACCTTTCCTGTGTAGCTACAAGCTGAGAGAACTCCAACAAAAGTAACATCATCTGCTGCAATGCCTGAAGAGCACATTTCATGGAATACTTGTAAAGCTTCCTCACCCAAACCATGTTGTGCAAACCCTGTAATTATAGAATTCCACATAACAATATCCTTAGGAGAAAACCTATCAAACACCCATTTTGCCTTAACAAGATCACCACATTTGATATACATTGTGATTAACACTGAGGAAACATATACATCAGAATCAAAGTAAGATCTCAACAACTTGGCATGCACCTGTCTACCATGATCAAGACTTGCCAGGGTAGCACAAACAGAGAGAATACTGATTAAAGAAGGAAAATTGGATGGAAATCCTTGTCTTTGCATCAGAGCAAACAAATCAAGTGCTTCCAATTCAAACCCTTTACGTTCATAAACCTTTATCATTGCACTCCACGTCCCGTCGTCCTTCTCCCTCATTTGATCAAATACTTTCCTTGCTTTAACAACCTCCCCGTTATGGCCAAGTCCTAGAATCATTGCATTGCAAGCAACAACTGACTCAATGGGCATTGCATCAAAAAGCTCCGAGGCCTCTTCAATCCGTCCGCATTGAGTGTAACCCATAAGCATTGCTGTCCACGTGACCTCATTCTTCTCTGGCATCACCTCAAAAAGCTTCCTAGCAATGTCCACCTGTTGGTTCTGGACATAACCCGAAAGCATAGTAGTCCAAGCAATCACATTCCTGCGAGGCATCTCATCAAAAAGCTCACGGGCTTCATCCAAACGACCTTCCTGACAATACCCAGATATCATATTTGTCCTAGTAACTACATCCTTCATTGGCATCATATCAAAAAGCCGGCGAGCCTCATCAATCCGACGGTCCTGAATTAGGCCACCCAACATCACTGTCCACGATATAACATTCTTCTCCGGCATTTGCCAAAAAAGAGACTCAGCTTCTGAAATCAACCCATCCTCTACATACCCTCTAACCATGGCAGTCCAAGAAACAACATTTCTTTCAGGCATTGTATCAAACACTTTTCGAGCTTCCTTTACCATTCTGTTCTTAACATACCCAGAAATCAACCCATTCCAAGAAACAGTGTTTCGTTCAGGCATTTTATCAAACAGGCGCCGAGCTTCAGTGGGTTGGTTGTCTTGAAAGTAGCCAGCAATTATAGAGTTCCAAGAAACAAGACCCTTGTGGGGCATTTGGTCGAACACTCTTCGAGCATTCTCGATTTGGCCAAGACGAGCGTACCAGGAAATCTGAGAAGTGGCAGAAATGGGAACACTTGAACAGTATGTTCGATTTCGGATTAACAGAAACTGCATTGGTTCACAAGAAACTAAACCGCCCAGATGAACAAGGTGACGAATTTCTCGGATTTTCAAGGATAGCTTGCTTACTTGTTTATGAGACACCGATCAATGGGAAAATTGTTAGTATATCAGGATGAAATGACAATCTTCATTTTTTATTTTATTTTTTTAAAATTTTGGGTAAATTGCACATTTAATTAGTTTGACTTACATTTTATTTTAATTTTTATTATTTGAAATTAAATAATTTAATCTTTGCATTTTAATTTAATTTAATTAATCATTTAATTTAATTTAATTAATAATTTAATCATTTCATTTCATTTAATTAGTTTGACTTACTTGTTTTATTATTTTTTTTTTTTTTAATTTTTTTTACACATATTTTTATAAAAAGTTTAAAAAAACAACTAAAATAATCAATTTCTAAACTAACTCTAAGTCCTATAAAAAAAATTATTAATCTATGTAGTAGGGCAGGAAAATAATATGAGAAATTACACATCAACTAATGTTTACAAAAAGTATTTAGTTTTTTTGATTTTTTAGGTCATATCATCACTTTACTTCTTACATGTTTTTTTTTCTGGAAAAAAAAAGGTCAAAAAGTCAGTTTTTAACTAATTTCCCAAAACAACGAAAAAGTTTATAAATTTAATGGATAGAATACATTTTTACCGCTTTATGTTTGGGCATTTTTTAATTTTGAGCCCTTTAAGTTATATTTTTTCATTTTGACCCTTAATATTTAAATTATCAATTTATTCTTAAAATTAACTTCTATTCAAAAATATCACATTATTTATCACATAATATAAAAATATATATTATATTTGGGATTTGGATTTGTGTTAGGTATATGAGGTATATATAATAAAATATTTTTATACCTCAATTTTGTCAATGTTTTATTTTCTGTCTAATAATAGACATGAATTAACTTTTGAAATAAATTGAGAAAAACTTGAAACATAAAGCGTTAAAATGAGAAAAATAAATAAATTTTAAGAACCAAAGTAAAAAAATGGCCAAACATAAAAAAAGCAAAGCATAATTTATCAAAATTTAATTATTAAAATTTATAAACTTTACCACTAATTTGAAAATATTTTTGAAAAGTTAACACTGTTTTAATTCTCCCAAAATAATATCATGCGTTGAAGATTTTTTTGTTCTCTTAGAGATTTTGTGATTTATGAATAATAAAGAATTAGTGAAATTTAATTTTATAACTACAATCTATCTATACTATATTGGACTTTTCTTAAGTGTGCAACCCTCACATGTGCCACTTACACAAAAAGTGTAAGTGGAAGGTGAAAACAAAAAGTAGGACTGCAAACAGAAAGGCATAAGTGTAAGGCGTAAGTTGCACACCATAACAATACCCTACTAGATTATAGCAAAATAAATTTTCATCTAAGAGGCGAGTTTGGATACCTTAAACCCAATTTTTTATTTTATTTTATTTTATTGATTTTAAAAGTATTTGTTGGCTATTCCTAAACCATAAAATTCAAAATTATTTAATGCAATTTTAAAAGTTGTCCATCACATTTGAAAAAGGGAGAAAAAATTAATGAAAATTAGTGAAACATCTCTCTATAATTTTGTATAGTAGAAAACGTCCAAGATTTTTTTTTTTTTTTTTATTGGATAAGATAGCCCTCAATGAAATTTCTTTTTTTTATCATATAAGAGAAATTTCAAAATTTCTCTGTGAAGTCAAAGAAATTTTTCTGTGAAAATTGAAATTTCTTTGTATTGGGACTAAAATTTTTCTGAGTCGAATTTTTTATGTGAAAATGTTGAGATACCCCAATTACCATGAAAATATTATATGTCATTTATCTTATAAAATCTTAATATCAAGAATCTTAAAAAAAATTCCCCTAAAAATCACTATTCAGTCTATTTAAAAAAAATAATTACAAATTCATTATAAAACTTATAATTTTAATTATTAAGATTGATAAAATTTACAATTAATATGTAATTAATTTTGTAAAAATATATTGGTCAGTTATTTCCAAAAAAAAAAAGACACACACACACACACACAATTCTCACTCTCCTAAAATAAATCTAACCTTTAAAAATAATATAAATCTCACACAATCATAGCTGTCCCTCTCTCTTAAAATAATTCTAATAAAAAGGAAACCGCTCTCATCTAACATAAAATCTATGCTATAAAGAGTTATATGGTTTACAAAAAAAAAAAAAAAAAAAACCTCCAAATTTAATAAAATTTTAATTGATATAATAAGAGTAATTAAGCCAATTCAAAATCCACAACCTAAATTATGTAACATAAAATGGAAAATCAAACTTGTGTGCAACTGAAGACAAGAAAAAATCCCAAAAAAAATATAAATTTCAGCCCCAAGAACTTACCAAAAATTAAAAACAAGAAACTTAGATAAGCCAAAATTTTCTAATAATAATTTACTACCACCAAAAAATGGGAAACTGTCCAAAGAACAAGTTCAAACACCACACATTCACACTCCTCTTGACAGCCTTTAACAGACTAAACCTTCTTGGTCTGTTAATAGTACTGAATTGAAGCTCAACATGATCTCAACTAAATGTCTATAACAAGCATGAGACACAACTGGGTTATTAGAGATCTCCTCATAGAAATAAACTTACATGCATATTTTCTCAAGGAGGATCAATCATCCAATGCAAAAGAAATCAAATGGAGTGCGTGGAGTTGAATAAGCCATGGACAGTATTTTCGAGGCTATAATGGTGTTTGCTGCTTCTGTGTGATGAATACCGTCCCAATATATATATTGAGATCCATCACTGCAGACCTGGTAACCGGGCTGACCACATGGCACCTTGATATTATAATTGTATGGAGGTCCTCCAAAGCCACAACAAGCCATCATTGGTTTTGAGAAACCTGAAAAATTGCAACGATTATTGATCAAAAAAATGTACTCGTGGACTGCACTCTAGCTATCAATACTGTCAACCTTTTTTCTTTTTTCTTTTTTTTTCACTGAGTTCTTGAAAACATTCCTCAACAAATTTGGAACTTTAAGTACTCCAAACATGTTGGATGTTTTCGGAGTTTTGTGAACTTGCATTCGAGATGAGATATTTCAATAAATAAGAAGAAATTCCTTTTTAGGGAAAATAAACTATGAATCCCACATCACTGGCACTATAGGCAGCACAAAAGAATTTCTATAATTAAGATGGTCCACAACAATTGAGTTTTTGCACATAGAAGGGTATAAAATCTTCAGATCCACATTTTTGCCTGAGACTCAGATTGCAAGGTGTTCAGGTTTATTGCCTATACTCGTGCTCATCATCATGGTACCAGCATAAAAAAGGGGTAAGAATCTTGATAAGCTTACCATGTTTGGTATAGTTGGCAATGAGGTCATACTTGATGGAATATATATCTACATACACAATAGTAGCATCCACCATTTCAGATCTCATTTCCGCGCATAAATGGCGCAATCCTTCATTGAATATTCTTGCAGCAGCATTGTAACTAGAAAGGCATCCGTAGGGATCAACATCGTTGGGATGCCTTTGAACCATCGAAAGTTTTTGGGGAAGACAACCCAAGGGTCCAGTGTTGTGAATCCAAAATTTTCTGCCACCTTGACCATATATAGCCTGTATTTAATATTATAAACAAAAAATGAAAATTAATCAAGAATTCTTAACAGCTTAACTAACGCATTAATAGCAACTCCCTTGTAAAGAGATATTGTTGGAGAGTTTGAACTGCATTGTTGGGGCTCTTTCCTAACAACTTAAGCTTCTGAAATTAGTAGTAATCTAACATAGTATCAGAGCTCAAGTTTTGAGAGGTATTTGGTTCAAGTCTCTTTGTTCGCACATGTTTAGACGTTTACATCTCTATGTGCAAGAAAAGAGGTTGTTGGAGATGATTGATAGGTATTATTGGGACCCTTTCCTACCAACTTAAGCTTTTGGAACTAGTAGTAATCTACAAATATATCATTCATTGAGAAAGGCAAATGATACCACAATTAGGGTGTAGAAAACTTTTTCGTTTGAACAAATCCACATTACAAACTAGAAACCTCCTTTTCTAAATTTGACCTAGAGATTCTCTTTTAATTTTAAAACATATTTCAATGAATTTTTCACAAACATTGAATTTTAAAAAGAGAAAAAAAAAAAAAAAAAAAAATGAGCCCTCAAAATTTTGAACAGAAAGTATTAGTTGGATAGTTTTTATTTGCAGTAGGCCCTTTTAATAAATTATGATGCATATCTTTATATGCTTCCAAATAAACAAATGATATAGCTCTTTAAGAAACTAATCAGTATTTGTATACTCACCTTCACAGCATTCTTGATCTCTATAATTATGGATGGGATCCTTTTGATAACTTGCACATATGAGAGATTCCGAGTGAATGAATCAGCAATGTCATTCTGTCCAATATCAATCATATACAGTGCACTGTTGAACCCTTCATCATTGATCAAATTTTTGAAACCTAAATGCAAGTTTAAATGTCCAATCAATTCATTTAGACACTTATTCCAAATTAAAGTTAAAAGCACAAAATAATAGTCATAGTTTTCACAAGGCTAAACATAACACATTATTTAAGGACTAAAAATTTAAATCAACACTAAATTTGCTAAAGTTGACTTGAGTAGTTTAACAATCACTTCAAATGGTTGAAGATGGTGTTTACAACTTTATTCAGGCTATCTGTATAAATTTTATAGTTGGTATCATATGAAATGTGTGAGGTCTCTAATTAATGGATATCGTTAGAGCAACAACTATAATATATGGTAGACAATGGAACAATAGCTAATATAGTGCAAGATATCCCTTTGGAAGTTGATTTTTTTCCACTTTTTTCGTCTTTATTAACCAAACCAAGCCTTAAGTCTCATCTAATGGGATTGGCTAAATGAATCATTATTTTCCACTTGACCATATCCAAGGCCATTTCGTTAGTCAAATTAGGGAGGTTCATATCTCTATTTACTACACTAACCCACGTTAATCTAGGTCTGCCCCTTCACTTAACACTCTCATCTGCCGCCACTGTATCGTATCTCTCCACTACTACCTCTGTTGGTCTTCGTTGTATATGACCAAACCATCTCAATCTATTCTCTCTCAATTTATCTTCTATCGGTACTACTCCTACCCATTCTCGAATATAATCATTTCTAACTCTATCTTTTCTAGTTTTGCCACACATCCACCTTAGCATCCTCATCTTAGCAACACTTATCTTATCTACATGTTGTTTCTTAGTTGTCCAACATTCTGACCTATACAACATCGCTTGTCTAATAACCGTTTTATAAAACTTTCCTTTTAGTCTACTGGGTACTCATTTATCGCACAGTACCCCAGATGCACTACATCACTTAAGTCACCCCACCTTAATTCTATGGATCACATTCGCTCCAATCTCCCCAGCCATTGTGATAATCGATAATAAATAACGAAAATATCCTATCTTAGATAGTTCTTGACTTTCAATCTTCATTTCTCTTCTGTTTCCATAGTTACTGTTACTAAAATTACACTCCATGTACTCTGTCTTAGTTCTACTTATCCTAAATCCTTTAGATTCAAGTGTTTCTCTCCAAGTCTCCAACTTAGTATTAACTCTTTTTCTAGTCTCATCCACTAACACGATATCATCTACAAAAAACATACACCATGGCACGTCATCTTGAATATTTCTCGTCAACTCATCCATAACTAAAGCAAAAAAAATAAGGACTTAAGATTGATCATTTGTGTAACCCTATAGTAATTGAAAATTCACTTGTCTCTCCAGCAAGCGATCTAATAGTAATCACCATACCTTCATACATATCTCTAATCACATCAATATAACATTTCATCACCCCTTTCTCCTCTAACACCCACCAAATTATATCCCGAGACACTTTATCACATATTTTCTCAAGATCGATAAAAATCATGTAAATATCTCTTTTCTTTTCTCTATACTTTTTTATTACTCTCCTCAAAAGATAGATCGCTTCCATTGTTGACCTACCAGGCATAAACCCAAATTGATTCTCTGACACCTTTGTTATATCTCGCAATCGATGTTTCATCACTCTCTCCCACACTTCATTATATGACACATTAATTTGATTCCTCTATAGTTGTTACAATGTTGGACATCTCCTTTATTCTTATAGATCGGCATTAAAATACTCTTCTCCACTCCTATGGCATTTTCCTAGTCAACAAAATCTTGCTAAATAACCTAGTCAACCAAGCAACCCCCTTTATACCCAAACATTTCCAAACTTCAATAGAGATATAATCGGGTCCTAAAGCCTTACTCGATTTCATCTTCTTAAGTGCAATCTCCACTCCAAAGTTCCTAATCCTAGGATAGAACCTGTAGTTCTGGTTTTCCTTATTACTGCCTACTTTCTCCCCTTTTGACCTACCTTCATGTTCTTCATTTAATAACTTTTCAATTCCAGCTCTCCTTAATCTCTTCATCCTTCACCAACACCTTAGAGTCCTCACTCTTGATGCACTTAACCTGATTAAAATCTCTTATTCTCCTCTCCCTTATCTTAGCAAGTTTTTATATCATCTCTCCCTCTTTACTATCTAGTCAAGTGTATAAGTCATCATAGGTTTTCAACTTAGTCTCCCTCACTATTTTTTTAACCTCCTTATTAACCAATCTATAGCTCTAAAGGTTTTCCTCAGTTCTATTATTCTGCCACTTTTTAAAGCACTTTTTGTTGTCTTTACTACCGTTTGAACCTCCTCTCTACACCACCAAGTTTCTCTAGAGTTGGATCCCTTTCCTTTCGACTTTCCAAGAACTTCCGTTGAGATTCTCCTCTTACAATTGGCTATTGAGTTCCACATAGTGTTAGCATTATCTTTCAAGTCCCAAGTACCTTTTTTATCCATTCTACTCTTAAATATTTCTAATTTATTCCCTTTTAGATCCCACCATCTCGTTCTACGACGCCTACTATCCTTCGTAGTTTGGTATTGCCCTTTAAAGCATAAATCTAGTACCAAAATCCTATGTTGAGATGTTAAGCTCTCTCCAGGAATCACCTTACAGTCGCTGCATTTTAGATGGTCCACTTTTCTTACTAGAAAATAGTTTATTTAGCTCCTAATTGACCCACTCTTAAAGGTTATCAAATGCTCCTCTCTTCTCTTATACATAATATTGGCCACCACCAGGTCAAAGGCCAATGAAAAATCTAATATACTCTCACCAGCCTCATTTTTATCACCAAAACCATACCCACCATGCACCCTCTCATAACTAGTTTATCAATTCCGACATAGCCGTTGAAATCACCCTCTATAACTATGTTTTCTCCTATAGGTATTGTCTGTAATACCTCATCCATTTAATCTCAAAAATCTCTTTAGTTTGATCATCTAATCCTACTTGTGGGGCGTATACACTAATAACGTTCACTATATTCTTTCCAATAACTAGTTTAACTAACAATAATCATACCACCTTTCCTAATAACTGCCACTGCATTTTCTACAAGACCCTTGCAAACTATTATTTCTGCCCCATTCGTGTGTCTGTGTCTATCTTTACCACTATAATACAGTTTAAAACCGGTATCCTTTATTTCCCTAACTTTCTCACCCATCCACTTAGTTTCTTGTATGCAAGTTATACTGACTCTCTTCCTAATCATGACACCTACCAATTCCATGTGGCCATCCTAAACCTATAATCTTGGACTAGCTTCTTTATCTGCGCTCATCCAGAAAAATGCGAAAACCTTTGCCCATTTTTCTGTAAGATTCTTGAAAGCTTTTCTGCATATTCAATTGTGTGTTAATACAAAGATTACAACCAATATATATAGCAATCTTAACCCTAATCTGAAATAGGAAATACAATCAATCTAATATTCACAATCAATCTAAAATACACAATTCCATAATTAACATAATATTCTCACACCCCCGCTCAAACTCAAGGTATTTTAGCAGAAAACACTGAGAGTTTGCCAAGAATAAACTGAAAGCAAGCAGTGGTGTGAGTCAGCAAGTTGCAAAGCAGAAGAGACGAAAGGAAGCGAGATGAAGCCAGACTGCAGATGCTGATGTACAAAATGACAATCAATCTCAATGTGCTTCGTGTGCTCATGAAAGACAGTGTTATGTGCAATCTGAATAACACTGCGATTGTCACAGTAAAGGAAGGTCGAAGACGACTGAGAGACACCCAACTTAGTCAAGAGACAACGAAGCCAAACAATCTCAGCAGTGGCATGAGCCATAGCACGGTACTCAGCCTTGGCAGTGGAACGTGCAACAACAGTCTGTTTCTTTGCCTTCCAAGAGATCAAGGTATCACTAAGAAACATGCAGAAGCGAGAAGTGAACTTGCGATCAGTGACATCACCAGCCTAATCAGAATCAGCATAAGCCACCAAGTCCAAAGAAAAAGTAGAAGACAACAATAAATCCTGAAATATAGTACCCCGGAGATAGCAAAGAATCCGAACCAAACCAGCCCAATGGGGAGAGCGAGAAGCGGAGACAAATTGACTAACCACATGAACAACATAGACAAGATCAAGACGAGTAACCGTCAGATAGACTAAGCAACTCACGAACTCACGATATAAAGTAGGATCATCTAAAAGAACACTATCAGTAATGATGAGCTTTACATTAAGCTCAATGGAGGTATCAGAAATCTTAGTGTCAGTAAGACCGGCACGATGAATAACCTCATTGGCATACTTGGCATGAGATAGAAAGTAGCCATTAGAAGAAGAAGCTACCTCAATACCAAGAAAATACCGCGATTGGCCCAGATCTTTCATTTCAAAGGTGCGGAAAAGATGCTATTTGACCTCAGATATAACAGAAGAGTCAGAACCAGTGATGATCATATCATCCACATACAGTAATAATGCAACAAATCCAGCAGAGGTGTGAAGAAGAAATAAAGTAGAGTCCTGGGCACAAAGATGAAACCTAAGCTCAGTAACAGTAGTCTAAAAGCGATCATACCAAGCACGAAGAGACTGCTTCAGACCATACAAAGCACGCCAAAGGCGACAAACCTGTCTAAAGGAATGGTGAAGGCCAGGGGGAGGACGCATGTAAACCTCCTCAGTGAGATGGATATTAAGAAAAGCATTCTTAACATTCATCTGATAAAAAGGCCAAGAACGAACAGCAGCGACGGAGATCAAAGTACAGACAGTAGTCATCTTGGCAACAGGAGCAAAGGTCTCCTCATAATCAATACCATACTCCTGTGAGAAACCTTTGGCAACCAGACGAGCTTTGTGGCGCTCAAGAACTATTGGAATGAGTCTTGACTTTGTAGACCCATTTGCAACCAACCAGATTCTTACCAGCAGGCAAAGGAACCAACTCCCAAGAACTAGTTTTCTGTAAAGTAGACAACTCATCCTCCATTGCGTGAACCCAATGAGGATCCTGACAGGCCTCCTTGTAAGACTGAGGTTCTGAAAAAGAGTGAACAGCAAACAAAAAAATACGAAAGGAAACAAAAAAACATGTATTCGACCAACCCAACCTATTTGGAGAATGATGCGCTTGAGTAGGATATCGGTGTATAGCAGGATCAGAGTCGTCAGAAGCAGGAGGATCAACAACAGGGGTAGAGACAACCGGTGGAGGAGGAGCCTTGCGACGAGAATAAACTAACGGAGGAGAAGAAGAAACCGAAGGAGAAGCAGCCAGAGGATAAGCAGGAGGAGAAGATGAAACAAGCTCAGGAGAAGCTGTAGAGATGTACTCATCAGACTGGACCTCAGAAGGAAACGGATCAATATGAACCAAATCCTCTTTGGAAATTGAGGCGGTAAGAGGAGGAAGTTGAAAACAAGGTAGACGTTCAAGAAAGGTAACATGGCGGGAGACATAAAGACGACAAGAAACAGGGTCATAACAGCGATTACCTTTCTGAGTGAGACTATAACCCAAAAAGACACATAAGACAGACCGGACACTAAGTTTGGTCCTATCTTTACGAGGTAAAAGGACAAAACAAGCAGACCCAAACACACGAAGGAGAGAGTAATTGGGAAGTTGAAAAAACAGAGCCTCATAAGGAGACCGACCAGAAAGAAGGGAGGTAGGCATACGGTTGAGAAGAAAAGTAGCAATAAGAACTGCCTTACCCCAAAACGGAACCGGAACGGAGGCAGAGAGAAGAAGAGACCTACCTGTCTTAAGGAGATGACGGTGTTTATGCTTAGCTCAACCATTTTGGGCTGGTGTATCAGCACACGAAGTTTAATGAATGGTACCCAATTTGGCCAAATATTCACAGAATTCAGTTTTAAAGTATTCCCTGCCCAAGTCTGACCGCAATAATTTAATAGTAGACCCAAATTGTGTAGTGACCATAGACTGGAAAGTACGGTATATCTAGTAGAAGTCAGACTTATGAGTCATAAGATAAACCGATGTGTAACGAGTGCAGTCATCAACAAATGACACATAATAGGCAGAACCACCTTTGATGAGAACAGAAAAAGGGCCCCAAACATCAGTATAAACTAAAGAAAATAGTGTATCAGATATAGAAGTACTTTTACGAAAAGGTAAGGCTATCATTTTGGCAAGTTTACACTCCCGACATTCAGTAAGTTCAGTAGGAGAAACTTTACCCAATATACCTGACTGAGCTAAAGACTGTAAGCAGTCAGCAGACAAGTGCCCTAATCTAGAATGCCACAAGTAAAAAGGACTGGACAGAGAATCTAACTTAAAAGAGGAAAAAATAGTGGGAGAGGTCGTCATAAGCAGATACAAGCTCTCCACCACATAAAGGTCTCCAACTCTACGGCCAGTCCCAATTTGTTGCTTGGACATCCGATCCTGCACAGAACAAATAGAAGAAGAAAAGATAACATCAAAACTGGAGACATCAAGTTGACTGATAGATAATAAACTGACAGATAACTGAAGAACATAAAGGACAGATGGAATAGAGACAATAGACATAGCAAACGGTAAGATAGACCCAACAGATATAACAGACATACCAGACCCATTAGCAGCATTAACAGTAATAGGAGAGGAAGGGAAGTACAATTTTGAAGTAAGAAGAGATGGGGAGTCATATGATGAGAGGCACCAGAGTCAAAAATCTAAACAGATGAAGAGATACCTGAAGAAATCCCAAGCAAACCTGAATGAAGAAAGGAAACAATAGAGGCAGACAGGAATGGTTGTGAGGTAGACAGTGACTAATCTAAGCACTCAAGGAAACCAAGTCAGGATCAGGAGCTGGACCAGATACAGTAGAATCGGTGAGAGCCTGAAAATTACTCGGAGAAGAAGAACAAAACTGGGCCCGAGACTGCTGAGAAGACGAGCCAGACAGACATCCCTTCTTGGGACAGTGATACTTCCAATGACCCATCTGATAGCAGAAGGCACACTCATCTGATGCCAATGGCTCTTTCTTGGGCTTTACAGAAGGCTGAAGCTGATGGATATCCAACATCGTAATGATCCAAAGCTAGAACATTGATGGGTTAATAATATAACAAGCTAGAAAACTGATTGTAATATCCAGAAACAATACTAGATAGGTCAATAATATAATAAGCTAAGAGACCAAATACACAAATAATCCAAACCCAATTTACAGAGAGAGAACCAGCGTATCAGAACCAGCAAAGGAGATTCGCCAAGCAAAACCGAACCAGAAAGCAAGAAAATTTCACGATACGAAGCTAAGCCAGCGAATGGTTGTGCGAAATCTACTCCAGCGAGAGAGAAGAAGACCTTGTGAACCAAATTGAGAGACAGAAAAACCCCTCACACAACTGAACAAGCGAAACGAAGCCCTCGTACGAACTACTGAAGCAGAGGAAGATGTCCTCAGTCTTCTCGAGTCAAAAGGGTCACGATTCGAACTCAGACGGATTGCAATGAACCAGATGGGTCAACAACCAGAACATTAGAAAGAGAGACGAACTGGGTCTTTTCGAATCTGATGTTTCGCGATCGAAATATCACAACTTGAACTCAAATGGGTCTCATAACCCGAACAAAGCAGAGGATGGACTTGATGATGACCAGATAACTCCGAACAGATTCGAAACTAGAAATTAGACCAGAGAGGATTTCGGGATGGCTGCTAAGATTTCCGACAAAGCTCTGATACCATGTAAGATTCCTGAAAGTTTTTCTGTATATTCAATTGTGTGTTAATACAAAGATTACAACTAATATATATAACAATCCTAACCCTAATCTGAAATAAGAAATACAATCAATTTAATATTCTCAATCAATCTAAAATACACAATTTCATAATTAACATAATATTCTCACAATCGCACCCAGGCATCGATGCGGCGTCCCTTGCTTACTTTTCGAAACACCCGAAGGTAGGCGCAACACATCACTTAAGGGGAGCGACCTAACATTTAATTGATTCAAAGTAGGATTCATTTTCATAAGGGATCTGAGCGGCTTTTTATGTGTTGGCTGTCAATTTTTTCATCTTTATTATGCTTTTTAATTCTGAGTCAAATTTTTTTTTTTTTTTACTTTTTATGTCCGTCTAGAGTAGATGATTCTAAAAACTAAAAAAGTCCACAAAACACAAAGGGTCAATTTTGTCGTTAAAGCCTATAATGAACTTTCTCAAAACAAAAAAACAAAAAAAAAAATCCATTTTTAAAAATTGTTAGGGCCATCTAGTCTAGATGGCCTAGAAAGTAAAACAATTTGACTCAATTGAAAAAGGTTCACTAAAGACCCCCCCCCCCCCCCCCAAAAAAAAAAAAAATTTAAATAAGGCAGCTTAAAAAGTGTTATGGATCCCTTTGCACTTCATGAGCTCTTGCCAACCTCTCTCAGACACGTCTTCTGCAAATTTCATGGCATTTCTAAAAAGTAAAAAGTTCATAATATATTTTGGTGATGAGTAATTTACCTGCAGTAACAAGTTGATTGGAGCGAGCTTTGAAATGAAGGAACTGCATGACTTGGATATTCAATGCAAAAGGTAGGTATTTAGGGAGAGTAGAGGACCCCACCACCGCAAAATTGGCACCATTTGTGAACGTGGTTCCCAGTGAGTCTAGGTATGGCCTCAAAAAGCTCGTGTTCACGCTTTGGCCTGCACAATTAAATATTATTTACCTATAACAAAACACAATAACAGTACTACTTATAATACAACTTAAATATATATATTTAAACCTCAGGTGATATCTCATTAGACAAGAGAGAACACCAAATGTCATGGCCCAACACTTCAGATTCCTCTTCTTTAATTCCCTACTCTTTAATTTTCTAGGGAAAAAATGGGGTAATCGACACAGAAGAGTCAAAGCAGACCCAACACAACAGAGCCATGGCAACTCTGGGAGAGAAGCAAACAACGATATTGATGATCACAAGCTGTTTCTTTTCACTGAAAAATAGTAAGGTCTAATTCCTTTTCACCGCGCATTTGTATCTCCACATTTTTTGCTAAATTTGTAATATTTAATAAATCAAAAACAACTACCAACTTACAACAAATAAAACTGTAATTGTAATCTATATATTATATAAGGAAAATGAGTTTTTAGTGAGAAGTCTTGTGAGAAGTTCAATATCTCATACTAATTTTCTTCATTTTAAATAATTAAGAAAATCTACATTATCTAACTTTTATTTGATAATCCCACATTGGGAAAAGAAGGAAAAAAATGAGTTGCTTAACTCATATAAAGTAAATCTTATACTTCCATCCCATTTAGTGAAGAGCCTTGTGAGAGTTTCAATATCTCATACTAATTTTCTTGATTTTAAACAATTAAGAAAATCTACATTGGCTAGTTTTATTTGATAATCTCACATTGGGAAAATAAGAAAAAAAAAATAAGTTGTTTTACTCATATAAAGTGAATATTATACTCTCATCCCATTTAATATTGTAATGTTGTGTATATTTCAATTCAATATAATTTAAATTTTAAAAGTTCTAATTAATTAATTAATTATGACGTAGCCGATTAAGCTAAATCATTTTTTATTTGATTGATTTATTGGTTTAACTGAGATTTTAGCAATTTTATCAAAATATATTGATTAAATTCAAAATAAACTAATTTATATAAGCAAAAGGAAATTTTTAGTGAGAAACCCTATAATTAATATTTCAAACTCATTTTTTTAATTTTCTTAATTTTAAACAATTTAGAAAATCTTCATTGACTAACTTCCATTTAACTTTTATTTTATAATCCCACATAGATGTTTTGATTTTAAAAATAATTTTGTATGAGATTTTGAAGCTCTTATAATATTTAACTTTAAAATAATTACAATCCCACATCGAGAAAAGAAAGAAAAAGTGAGTTGTTTCACTTATATAAAGTGAATCTTATAAAGGGGTTTTGAGGGAGAAACTTTCTAGAAGCTCCAAACCCTCATTCTAAAATTATTAAATTTTTTTAATTTTAAACAATTAAGAAAATTCCCATTGACTAGCTTCCATTTATCTTTTATTTTACAGTCACACATCGAGAAAAAAAAGGAAGCAATGATTCGTTTTATTTACATAAAGTGAATCTTATGCTCCAATTTATATAAATTATTGAATTTTCTTAATTTTAAACAATAAGAAAATCCTCATTGGCTAGCTTCCACTTAACTTTTATTTTACAATCCTACATTGGGAAAAAAAAAAAAAATGAATTTTTTCATTTATATAAAGTGAATCTTATACTCCAATTTATATCAGTGAGAAATCCTACAATCAATACCATTTTTTTTTATTTTTTTATTTTTTTATTTTCTTAATTTTAAACAATTAAGAAAATTTACATTGCTTAGCTTCCATTTAACTTTTATTTTACAATCCGACATAGAGGTTTTGATTTTAAAAATAATTTTGTATGAGATTTTAAAACTCTCATAATATTTAACTTTAAAATAATTACAATCCCACATCGAGGGAGGGAAAAAAGTGAGTTGTTTCACTTATATAAAATGAATCTTATACTCTCATTTAATATTATAGTATTGTGCACGTTTCAGTTCAAGATGGTTTAAATTTTAAAATAAAATTTAAAAGTTATAATAATTAATTTTGTTGTAAATTGGTAAACTAAGACGGACCATATTAAAAATTGAATGACTAAGATTGTTTAATTAGAAATGAACTTTCCGTCCAAACAACTGTTAACTTTTATTTTACAATCCTATATCAGAAAAAGGAGAAAAACAATGAGTTGTTTTATTATATAAACCTCATGCTCACATTTAATATTGTAGTGTTATGTATGCTTTAGTTCAAGATAGTTTAAATTTTAAAATTAAAATAAAATTTTAAACTTTTAATGAATTAATTTTTGTATAAATTGGTTGGTCCTTTGACCTAGTTGATAGGGTGAATCGTTTTCAGTTTGACTATAACTGCAATTTTAGCGATTTTATCAAAATATATTGGTTAAATTGTTTGATTCGAAATAAATTAAAGATTTACCTAATTAAAGATAAAACGGCTAAGATTGTTTGATTCGAAATAAACTTATCGCCCAAACAATTGTTAACTTTTAAACAATTAAGAAAATCCTCATTGACTAGCTTTCATTTAACTTTTATTTTATAATCCCACATCGAGAAAAGAAGGAAAAAATGAATTGTTTCATTTACATAAAGTGAATCCTATTCTCCCATTTATCTAAGCAAAAGAAGATCTTTAGTGAGAAGCTTTATGATCAAATATCTCATAATATTTTTTTTTTATTTTCTTAATTTTAAACAATTAAGAAAATCTCCATTGACTAACTTCCATTTAACTTTTATTTTAAAATCTCACATAGAGATTTTGATTTTAAAAATAATTTTGTGTGGAATTTTGAAACTCTCATTAGATCTCTCCCTAAAAATATTCTTTTGTAAAATATATAGATATATCAATAATCTCAGTGTCACTCTTACTGCTCCTTAATACAAAAATTATGAGATAATTATGATAATTTTAAATTTGTATTTAAAATTTATAAATTATGAGATAGATTATTATAATTTTAAATTTATATAGTGTTGATTTTAAATTTAAATTAATAGATTTTTTTCATATTTAGTGACAGTTTAAATTTTATTAAAATAAAATTTAAAAATTTTAATTAATTAATTTTTGTTTAAGCTGGTTGATTTTTTGACCTAACTGATTAAACTAAACCGTTTTTTGTTTGAATGATTTGCTAGTTTAACCGTGATTTTAATAGTTTTACATGTTACGATGTTTCTTTCTTGCTCATTAAGTTTTTAAAATTTCTTTAATTATTTTCCTTTCAAAAACCGATATGATAATTTTTTAAAATTTATATGTTTTTATTCTAAAATAGTGAAATATTAAAACTATGTCATTTTTTATAACAAAGCATAATTTTAATTATTAATTATCAATACAACAATTTTAATCTATTTATACTATATATTATAGTAAATAAACATTTGAAACAAAATCCTTAAATTTATATATAAAATTTTATTTAAGAGAGACAAAATATAAAAAAATTAAATATAATTATCATATTTTTAATAAATAATATATTATTTTATCCCATGCATAACACAGGTGATATGCTAGTATCTACTAAATCAAAAACATCAAACAACAACATATAAATCAAGCACCAACAACAAATAACATGAAAATTGCATAACTTTGTTGCAAAAACTTAAATGATCGTTTATCATTTTTTTTGTACATGGGAGGCTGTAGCTTAGGAGAGGAGTCGAACATTTGAGCTCTTAGTGAGGTGCAAATATTCCGACCAACTGAATTAGTTCTAGTTAGTCTTTCTTTTTCTTTTTTCTTTTTAAATCTTATTTTTACAGTCAGAAGTTCATAGACTTCAAAGATTTTTGCATTCAAAAGTCTGAAGCTTTGTAAACCAGCAACTCCACTTCATGCCCTGCTATCATTGAATTCCATGTAATTACATCTTAAACTCTGTTTGATCAAACAAATGATGGTGCTGCTGAATAAAAATCCCCGATTTCATATAGCCATTAACCATGGCATTCCAAGGTACTAAATTCCTATCAAATACCTTTCTTGCTTCATCAACCTTAACACTTTTCAAGAACCCATCAAGCAACAGAGTCCATGAAAAATGTCCCTTTCAAGCATTTTCAATGCAAGTTCAATTTCCCCACATCTTGCATGTCCATCCATCAAAGAATTCCAAGAAACTACATTTCTCTCCTCCATTCCATCAAACACCTTCTGAGTCAAATTAATTTCATCAAATTTACATTACATGCTAACCAAACTACTCTGCAAGTATAAGTCCAATCCAAACATAATTTTCAACACCAATCCAACCCATACAATGTGGGGCACAGGTAACACCCCTAGTCAGTAGTTAAGTCATAATTAACAAGAAGTCCACATTACTAACGGATAAAATTTTATCCTGTTACCATATAAGACGTATGATATTCTAGGCCAATCTAGACACGAAACAGAGATCTAGGCGATCGAAGGCACTAACACTATAAATATACATCAACCTAGGAGACTCAGGTATACAATGATATGATACGCAATTCAATACTCACAAAGAGTTACATTATTTCTTTCAATGATTATGCTGACTTAAGCATTGGCGCATTTTCCTCCTGACAACCAAGTGACACTCCTGGTGTATTATTTTAAAGGACACAAGGATGTATATGTTGGAACAATCTTCTGTGTAAATGAAATAAATAGAAACAAAGTTAAACAAAATAAAATAAAACTTACTGAATTTATTTTGTTGAACCGAATTTAAAAATCAAAAGACCAAGTCGAGTGTGTGACACTCTGTCCTTAAGACAGATTCGCCCCGCTACGGTACTTACAGTTGAGTGGCGTCTCCCTCCCAGTATATAATGATCTTAACCAATTTGTAGTAGCACTCCAAAACAAATTGTTCGGCGAGCCAAACCTGTGTTCTAACTCTCTAAATATTTATTCTAAAACTAAAATGAAGAATAATGCAGAAGAGAAAAATTCTGGACAGCAGTATATAAGATGCAGACTGTTTTTTCGGATGTCTCTCAGTGTAAAGATTGCTGAAATATAATCTCTATTTATAGGCAACAAAGTGACAGTTGGAATACTCCAATACAACAAATTGAATGAACAGATGCACTTTTTAATTCAAACAATTCTTCTGACCGTTTGTTTGGAACAAATTTTCAAATCTTTTGTTTTGAAAAATGTATCCGTTGCAAACAAATATTCAAACTATTTGAAAAGTGCCGTAGGTGACAAACAAAGGAACTGTTTGAACCTTTATTATTTAAACTATTTAAAATATATATATTAAACTATTTGAATATATATATTAAACTATTGAAATAGTTTAATAAATAAAGGAAGAGGTACAAACTTTAGGAAACCACTTAGGAACCCAAAATTTGAATTTAGAATTAAATTAAATTCCCACAATTACAAACTTTAGGAAACCATTTAGGAATCCAAAATTTGAATTTAGAATTAAATCAAATTCCCACAATAATTTTTATTGAAAAATTCAAAAGAATTTTATCTAAAAAATTAATGTTAGACCCGAAAATGATGTCAACTTCCCATTCACTCATAAATGGTTTTGACGTTCCGTCTTCACCGTGTGACTTGCCACGCGGCAAGGAACACATCACCTCTTCGGACCCACCCCAAAAGATGTTTGGGACCCACTCAATTTTGGGCTCAAAGTTGGCCCAAAATATGCCTATATAAACTAATTTTTTCCAACAATCCCCCACATAAATGGAATTTGACGGAGAGAAAATGCAACAACATGATCTAATTACAAAGAGTACAGAAATTGGAAATATTCTGCAAAGGATAGGTAGCTTTTGGCTTTGAACCTTCTCTTGTGAGACACTATCGGATTTACTAGCTAATCAATGAACATGATATCTTGAACTGTTCAGCCGTTTGTGTAAACCAAGACAATAGAACTCACACAGTATATCCCCAGACATAGTTTAATTCTCACTATTGTGTTCATTTTGACCCTGAACAACCTGGTCTTTCATGAGTACTCTAGAGAATTGTAGCCCTTCACAAATCTTATAAAACCGGCCCAGTTCATACTTATATAGGTGATTCTTATGAAGAGTACCCTGCTATACTCCACTAGGTGTACCTAGATATAAGAATCATTAAAAGTTTTACTTAACTTAAAACGCTGCAGACATCACTATTTCATCATAGAAATGGGTAGGAGTTAGACTCCCCAGTGATCCTTCTGAGTCATTCACAACTCGGTTGTCCCTTTGAACCTAAATCTTGGGATCTCCAGTCAACTAGGTTGGGTTGCCGTTGTGGTAACTCTTATTTAATAGGCTTCAGTCCCATTCCCCTCGATGAATTCTCAACTAGCTTTCTTGCTAACCCTTTGGTTAGTGGATCCGCTATGTTGTCTTTAGACTTCACATAATCAATGGAAATAATTCCATTAGAGAGTAGTTGTCTTACGGTATGATGTCGACGACGAATATGTCGAGACTTACCGTTATACATATGACTGTGCTCTACTTATTGCAGATTGACTATCGCAATGTATGCATATAACAGGCACCGATTTTGGCCATATTGGAATATCTTCAAGGAAGTGGCGAAGCCATTCTGCTTCTTCCCCTGCTTTGTCTAAAGTTATGAATTCTGATTCCATAGTAGACCTAGCAATACAAGTCTGTTTGGAAGATTTCCAAGATACAGCTGCACCACCAAGAGTAAAGACATACCCACTGGTGGACTTCGAGTCTCTAGTATCCGATATCCAATTTGCATCACAGTATCCTTCAAGTACTGTTGGATATCTAGTAAAATTCAGCCCAATGTTACGAGTAAATCGAAGATATCTTAGAACCCTTATAATTACTTTCCAGTGTTCTACTCCTGGGTTACTCGTATATCTACTTAATTTACTTACTGCATAAGCTATATCTGGGCGAGTACAGTTCATCAAGTACATTAAGCTTCCAATAATTTGGGCATACTCTAATTAAGAAATACTTTCCTATACATTCTTAGAAAGATACAAATTAACATCTACAGGTGTTCTAGCAAGATGATCATCATCTTTGCTGAATTTGTCAAATATTTTCTCAATGTAATGAGATTGTGACAAAGCATATCCTTCTGATGTTTTGGTAATTTTCATACCAAGAATTACATCAGCAATGCCCATGTCCTTCATGTCAAAATGTTTATTCAACATTTTCTTGGTAGTTTTAATCATATCATTATTACTACCAATGATGAGCATATCATCTACATAAAGACATACAATGACATAACCTTTGTTTGTGTTTTTAATATAAACACATTTGTCACACTCATTAATTTTAAATCCATTTGACATCATTAGCTGGTCAAATTTCTCATGTCATTGTTTTGGCGCTTGTTTTAAACTATATAATGATTTAACCAATTTACACACTTTCTTTTCTTTTCCTGGAACAGAAAAACCTTCTGGTTGTTCTATGTAAATTTCTTCATTTAACTCACCATTTAAGAAAGCGGTTTTCACATCCATTTGATGAATTTCTAGATTGTATAGAGCTGCAATGACAATTAGCATTCTAATGGATGTTATTCTAGTAACCGGTAAGTATGTGTCAAAATAATCAAGGCCTTCTTTTTGTCTAAATCCTTTGATCACAAGTCTTGCCTTGTATTTGTCAATTGATGCATCCGCTTTCATTTTCCTTTTGAAAATCCACTTATACCCAAGAGGTTTACAACCTGGTGGCAAGTCCACTAATTCCCAAGTGTGATTTTGCAAGATGGATTCAACTTCACTGCTGACAGCTTCTTTTCATAAAGGAGTTTCAGGACTGGACATAGCCTCTTTAAAAGTTAAAGGCTCATTTTCTAACAAATATGTTAGAAAATCTGGACCAAAAGATTTTGAGGTTCTAGCACGTTTACTGCGCCTAAATTCCTCTACCTTATTTTGATCTAACTCTTGTTCTTGATCATGTTCTTGATCCTGACTAGTAATAGCATTATGAGATCTTTTATTGTTACTAGTCTCTTGTCCAGTCTTATTTGGAAATACATGTTCAAAGCAATATGCATTCCGAGATTCAATAATAGTATTTACATGCATTTCGGAATGTTCTGATTTATGAATCAAAAACCGATATGCACTACTATTCTTGGCATAACCAATGAAAATACAATCAATGGTCTTAGGACCTATCTTAGTCTTTTTAGGACTAGGAATAGCCACTTTAGTCAAACACCCCCACACTTTTAAGTATTTGTAGGATGGTACTCTACCATGCCACATTTCATAAGGTGTTTGATTCACTTTCTTTCGGGGTACATTTCGAAATATTATTTTCTTAAAAAATTGGTTTATATAGGCATATTTTGGGCTGGCCAACTTTGAGCCCAAAATTGAGTGGGCCCCAAACGTCTTTTGGGGTGGGTCCGAAGAGGTGATGTGTTCCTTGCCGCGTGGCAAGTCACACGGTGAAGACGGAACGTCAAAACCATTTATAAGTGAATGGAAAGTTAACGTCGTTTTCGAGTCTAACATTAATTTTTTAGATAAAATTCTTTTGAATTTTTTCAATAAAAATTATTGTGGGAATTTAATTTAATTCTAAATTCAAATTTTGGATTCCTAAGTGGTTTCCTAAAGTTTGTACCTATTCCTTTATTTATTAAACTATTTCAATAGTTTAATATATATATATTCAAATAGTTTAATATATATATATTTTAAATAGTTTAAATAATAAAGTCTAAACAGTTCATTTGTTTGTCACCTACGGCACTTTTCAAATAGTTTGAATATTTGTTAGTTTGAATATTTGTTTGCAACGGATACATTTTTCAAAACAAAAGGTTTGAAAATTTGTTCCAAACAAACGGTCAGAAGAATTGTTTGAATTAAAAAGTGCATCTGTTCATTTAATTTGTTGTACCTGTTTGGACTATTCCAACTATCACTTTGTTGCCTATAAATAGAGATTATATTCCAGCAATCTTTACACTGAGAGACATCCGAAAAAACAGTCTACATCTTATATACTGCCGTCCAGAATTTTTCTCTTCTGCATTATTCTTCATTGTGCCTGTTTGGTGCAGCTTAAAAGCTGCTTATTTCAGCTTTCAGCTTAATTTAAGCTATTTTAATGTGTTTAGTTTAGCTTATAGCTTATAACTTATAACTTTTTGGAAGTCAGAAATCAGCTTATTCTTTGAGTGGGGCAGGAGATGCTTAATTTATAAGTCAGAAATCAGCTTATGTTCATAATTATAAGCTATAAGCTGTTTAGGCATAAGCTACAAGCACTTTCCCACAGCTCTACCAAACAGGGCAATTTTAGTTTTAGAATAAATATTCAGAGAGTTAGAACACAGGTTTGGTTTGCCGAATAATTTGTTTTGGAGTGTTACAACAAATTGGTTAAGATCATTGTATCCTAAGAGATAGACGCCACTCAACCGTAAGTACCGTAGCGGGGCGAATCTGTCTTAAGGACAGAGTGTAACACACTCGACTTGGTCTTTTGATTTTTAAATTCGGTTCAACAAAATAAATTCAGTAAGTTTTATTTTATTTTGTTTGCTTTGTTTCTGTTTATTTCATTTACACAGAAGATTGTTCCAACAATCTTAAGACAGATTCGAATTATTCTATTTACAGAATTTTTCGTTTATTTCATTTACACAGAAAATTGTTCCAACAGTGCATTGTGCTTTGGTCATCTCTTTATTGTGATTTCTTCATGTTAGAAATTGGGCGCCCATGTGGCATAACCCTTTGAACCTTTTGAACCTGAACCTTTTGACCCTTATCCATGTAAGTTTGAATTTGAATTCAAAACTTATTTGGATAACCATTCAGGATATCTATATCTATCATATGAATAGATATGGATAGATGAATAGATAGATATTGGTTGTTATATCTCCTTATATATTTTATATATAATATATTTAATAGATTAGATACATATATCAGATATACGTTATGTGGTTTTTACCCATAACCTTTTTTTCCCAAACTCTCTCTCTGACTCTCTCCCATTAAAACAACGATCAAGCCTCTGCACTGTAACTTGTGTGGGTGATACTCATTTGTAGTATCACTCCACTGCTGGGTTGATTGATCAGATTCTAGAAACACGTGATTTACCCACGAGGTTCTTCTCTAAAAGGTATGATTCTGATATTTTATCCGCTGCGTTATTATGCTTTATGATTTACATATCTTTTAAGTAAGATGCAATTTTTTCCTCCTCCATTGAGGTTATTGATTTTGTGATTTTGGGGTAAGGGTCGAGAAGAAATGAAAGGGTGATGGAAGGTGTTGGTTTTTGACCTCCCGTAGGGTGCAGAGTTTTTTTTTTTAACTAGGTGTGGTCCAAGGCATTGTTGTCAAATTGCAAATTTATATGGTTGTCAAACAATGCTAGTACGATATCAATGATCACAAGTTGTTTCCCTCAAGTTTTATGGTTTTCTCACTATGGCCCTTAAAGGTGTGGGTTTTTTTTCTTTTTCTTTTTTTGTGCACTTTGACCATTTAAGTACCTTTTTTTTTTTTTTTTTTTTGGACTTGAAAGTATTTTTCTCTACTTTTTGCCCCTAAAATTTGTTATTTTAATCAATTAACTATCAAAACAATTTTTGTCCAATTTTGGATTTTAAAAAAAAGCCACATTGGTGGCATTTTTTGTCCAATGTGGCGTAAAAATACATTACATCAAAATGTTATGACCCAAAATTCAAAATTTTAGGTGTAGTGTTACAATGGTATAGGAGTTTGGGTGTTTCTGAAGGTAGTCATAGCGGAGGGGGACAGTTAAGGGAGGGGGGCAAAGGGGAACGATGGAGGTGGAGGGAGGTGGTAGAGGTTGGAGGCAGTGAAAGGGTAGACGAAGTGGGATGAATTTGAAGAAAAGAGAGATTGAAGGTTGGAATTTGGGTTTAGATTTTGAATTTTTATTTTTAGATTTTGGGTTTTGAAGTTTGAGTTTTTTATTTTGAGTAATAAAATTAGACGGAAGTAGTTTTTGGAAGTAAATTGAAAAAATTACAAACATTTGGCAGTCAAAGAGAAAAAAAAATACTTTGAAAAAATTGTGAAACTTTAAAGGTGTGTAATTCACCCATTTTATGTCATATGATTGTCCATGTGACATTTTTATTTAAAATTGGATGAAAGTCGATTTTGAGAGTAAATTTAAAATAAATAAAAAAAAACTTTAAAAGCTAAAGTGAAAAAAATTATAAAATTTAAAAGGAGTAACCTCTAATTTACCCTAAGATAGTGTTTGGTTCACTAGAATGAAATGGAATGGAATGATTATTCCTTCAAAATGTTTATTCTCATGTTTGGTTAAACAAAAAAAATAATGACAAATGCATTACAAATGAAATCATCTTTCACCATTTTATAAGAATGGTCATTGCATAAGAAAACCTAAGCAATCACCATTTCATACTATTTCATCTTATTCTAATCAACCAAATAAAATAGGGTAAATTATACTTTGCCCATTTTATGTTTGGCTACTTTCTCACTTTGGCCTTTCAAATTTGTTTTTTTTCTTACTTTGGCCCTTCATGTTTCATGTTTTTTCCACTTTACTCCTAAAGCTAATTTCTTTTAAATTATACAAAAAATGACACATTGACAGTTACGTGACATAGAAATATTTTACGTATTATATATGACTCACACCTCTAATATAAACTTAAACTCTAATATAATAATATATTTTTTATGTTATGTAACAGTTATTGTGGCATTTTCTGTCTAATTTTAAACCGAAGTTAACTTTAAAGGTAAAGTGGAAAAAACTTGAAATATGAAGGCACAAAGTAGGAATAAAACAAACTTAGAAAGTCAAAGTGAAAAAGTGGCCAAATATAAAAATGGCCAAATGTAATTTATCCAATAAAATATTAACAAGAAAGTTAGATTCGTTTATGTTTGGGACCCAGTAGAGATGATCATGTGGTCTAGGTCCCTAAAGAAGTTATTTGGTGGTCCTGAGAATAGCCACGTGACGTCTAAATGTAATGTAATTGGTGGAGGAGATAAGCCGAGTGCTATCTCTACTAAATTTTGGCTCACCCAAATTGTCTGAATTTGAGCATGCTATGCTAGTCATCCAAGAGGATGCTAGTCATCCGAGCACATGCCAGTTGATACATCGGATGACAAAGGTGACAGTCATAGTCAACAAGGGTAACAACCGTAATTGACAAGAGTTGCGCGGGTCGTCCGACCACGTCATTCGAGAGGAGTCGAGCTATCTCTATTTCGGTGGATCAAGCATTTTTCTAATGAAAAAAGAACTGGACATAGTAATTGGTGAAAGACATTATTAGAACATCTCTAATGTTAAGTAAAAATTTGATGAAAAGTTTGATCTGATACGGTGCACTCCAACGTTAAATTCAAAATTTTTACCAAATGCCTGGTTGTCCTGGCGAACGTCTAGACATGGGAAAAAATTGGGTTCAGGTAAAGAAAGTCTGGTTATCTGAGAGGATGTCCGGTCCAACAGTCCCCTACAAATTTGATGAACGATAAACGTTCCTTTCATGTGATGAAATATTTGGTTCTCTTTGATGACAACGTTGGAACTGATCACTTTTCTTCTATTTTTTATCAAATTTAAATTTAATTAAACCGACGAGGTAACATTGGAAGGGTAATTATTCAATAATCTCGAAGTATAGACACGTGCTATTCTATAATATTATGATTGGTGGAGAAGATGGATAGGTGTGGCGTTATGTTTGGTGATTGAAAAATATAAGAAGACATATTAAATGATCATTGATTCAATAGTACAGAAACGTAATACTCCAGGAACATTGCATAATTTCTTAACATTGGAGACGGTCTAGGTGACGTCTGGATCACCAAATAATTTTTGCCATATACCTAACCAAATAATGATATGTATCAGAATAATTACTCGTGACCAGGTCGGCCTCTCTACCGTACACGTGGAAACAATCGTACGACGTGGAATAGATATAACCAAAAGGCCACCGACGTTCTACCGGGCCCACCCCCGTGCCAATTCTGATCCAGATTTCAGAAAACGACGTCGGTCGGATCTTTTCATGACTGAACTGGCCAAACCTTCACTACCACGTCGTTTTCAATGTTTTCCGATGAAAGAGCACGACAAAGGTAAAAATGGAGTGATGCGAATGAACCAGTGAACTACTAACATATATGCATCATCATCACCATCAACATTGTAGTTTTTCAGGCGCTATGTTTGGTTCATACACTTTAAAAAAAATTGAAAAAAGTAAGAAAAGAAAGGTGGATCAAATATGAATTTAATATAGATCAATGAACAGGACTCTGACTGATAAAAGTTTCTAATCAGAGCCTCATTCGGACGAATTGAAGCTAAACAAATTTGATCGAGTTAGCGGTACTATTTAATAAAACAACAATGCTACCTATCATTAAAAGTAATACTCTAAAACATCATTAGTTGACACACACTTTTAAAAAAAACAAAAAAAAAAAAAACACGCCACAGTAACACTGTAAATGGGCGCATCATTAGTCCGACCACTAATTAGTGATACCAGCCATTTTTGTTAATATAACTACATATTTCACGCACTTTATCCATTTTTCATTCTAAATCATTTCTCAAATTCATGAACCAACTATAATCTCAATAATTATATAAGTTTGAACAACATTTTGAATATAGTAGTACTACTATCATTAATTGTTGTTTGGTAAATCAAATGAAATGAGGTTGATGAATAGTAGTAGTTGTAAATTAAAGAAGTGGAACTTACAGAGGAGATCAAGGACAAGGCGTCCATCGGAGAGGCGACCGGTCGATGTGCCGAAGAAAGTGCGGCCGTTGGGCGGATTGACAAGGAATCCGAGTCCAGCGACGAGGCCCCCGGTGTCGGAGTTGGAATCGCCGAAGTTGAAGATGACTGGGGGGTTCTTGCATTGAGAAAGAACTGGTTGCGATTGTAGAGAGAGAGAGATTATGCATATCAAAACATAATGGGTAATAGAGAAGCCAAGAGAAGGAGAGAGTGAGAGTTGCGAGGAGGAGCCCATTGTTTGCTTTGCTTTGCTCTGTTTTTTTTTTTTTTTTTGGTTTTTTTGCTTCGGCTTTTGCATTTTGCTTTTGTACCATTTGTGTCGGACTCTTTGTGGCTGTCATGCACTAGGTGGGGTCCATTCATCAACTTCATCAGAAAAAATTTATTATTTGGATCCTAAATAAATATAAAAGATTATCTTTGTTTTAAAACTTTTACATTTGATTAGTTCATTAATATTACAAAATAGAAAGTTCTAGTATACACAGTACTAGTTATAATTCAAAAACTATTAAATTATATTATTTTTTATTAATTATAAACTATGTAGGAGTGTGTATTATAATATTTTTTTATAAAATTTTAATTTTTTTATTTAACTTGATAAATTTATATATATATATATATTATAAAATTACATAGAAAATTTTAATTTATAAATTTTCAATTTTAAGTTTTAATAACACACCACTTCACTTATTTATAATTAATTTTTGTAAGGAGATGGTTTCTCTCCGATCTACTGTTAAATCTGTAAGGTTCACCACGGATTCCGTTTCGATAATTTAAATTATTCAATGTGTATAACTCGTCGAATACTTTATGTCTACAAAAAATTACGTTAATCGGATATCGGTGACTCCTTAATTAGAACACATTTTTGTTAATAATTTATTTTTAAAATTATATTTACCTTTTACAAAAATGTGTTTCAATCAAAGGATTACTGATATTTGATTAACGTAATTTTTGCAGGCATAAAGTACTCGACAAGTTTACGCATTGAAAGGTTCAAATTATCAAAATAAAACTCGTGGTTAACCTCACGAGCCCAACAATTCGCTCTGCACTACTATATGAACCAGAGAGAAACCTCCCCTTTTATAATAAGCTTCACAATGAATCAATATAAATTTTTGGATGAGTAATCGGTTCAATTTTTGGACAAGTTATTAGCAACATATGAAATCCAATAAAAAAGAGAAGGAAGAGACGCAATTAGTGCAATGCTTGGGACTAGGGAGGATATTTAGGGGTATTTGAGATGATCTAAATAAATATATTTTTTGACTTTTTATAAAAAAATATATATGTATATATATATATATAAATTAAGTTTAAAATGATATGATAGAAAAGTAATATGAATCAAATAAAATTATTATGATCGAACTAAAATAATATGCCAAACACTCCTAACTAAAGTCGCCAATTTGTATATGACATCTTTCGATTTCATTTTTAGTTTTTCAGTTTATATTTTTAAAATTTTAAAAAGCTATCCTAAAAACTTGTTTAATAATTTTTTTTAGTTTATAAATGGTTGTCTTAGTTTATAAATTTGATGAAAAATGAGTTTATGTTAGTTTTTAAACAGAAATTTAAAATTTTGACTAACAAATTTTTTTTTTCAAATAATTTTTTTTAATTATTTTTTTTCAATTATTTTTTTTCAATTACTTTTTTCTCAATTAATTTGTTTTTCAATTAATTTTTTTTTCAATTACAATGTGTATGATCTCATTGTCATAAATATAAATATTTTAGGCATGAACAAACATATTTTTTAATTTATTTTTTTAAAATTTTTTAAATATTTTGTTTAAACCAAACGCGTTTATAATTTATGTTTTTCTAAAAATAAACAAAAATTAGTTTGTAAAATTTTTACAAACATAAATGTTATCAAACGCTACCTAAATGCCTGTTGAAATTTTTTAATGGTCCAACCAAAAAGTTCTGTCAAAATTTCAAGAATTAAAATAAACTCGAATCAATTTTAATTGAAAAAATAAAGGAAAAATTCATATAAATTGATATTCCAATTTGGTTGATTTTTGGTGTTGCCCCTCCCTCCTTCGGCCTTTGGAAGCCCAGTAAAATTTAAGTTTTAATAAAGTGGGTCGGTTTTTAAATTTTTAATTTTTTGATTATTTTAATTTTGCGTTAAAAAATCTTGTTTAGAAAAAAAATTTTAAATTTTTATGAAAGAAAGGATGTAATGATTATGAGTTGCACGTGATATTTTGTCTTATTTGGATAAAAAAAATTTATTTTGTCTTTTTGTGACTAAAATAGTCTCAAACCAAACCCAACCCAACATTTCTTCACAAAGGAAGCCTAGATTGGGTTCGTTTGGGAAGTGAGTTAGCTTTTTAGCTTTTTGACTTTTTGACTATTTTGTTTGGGATGATCTAAATAAGTGCACTTTTTTACTTTTTACGAAAAAATGTAAAATATAGTTTGGGTTTAAAGTGATGTGGTAGAGGTGATGTGATTTAAATGAAATGATATGAATTAAATAAGATAGTGACTTTTTGTATTATGCCAAACTAAAAAACCTGGTTAGGAAATTACTTTTTGGCTTTTTTGACTTTTTATAAGAAAAAGAAGTAATGATTATAGATTGGATGTGATATTTTGTCTTATTAAATTAAAAACTTATTTTATCTTAGGGCAAATTACACTAAGGGTGTGTTTGATTAGACGGACTGGAAAAGGGGGGATTAGAATCCATCGGACTTGAGTCCTGGGATTGGAATCCCCCGGACTATTTGGTTGGATTGGATATGTATCCTGTGTTTGTTTTTTCATGGGATTAGATGTCCGGACTGTGAATCCCCCGGACTATTTTTAGTGAATCCAACGTTTGGTTGGACGGACTGGATAGAATAAACGAACAAATGACTATTTTACCCTTTTTTAATTGTTTACTAAGTAATAGCAATATTAAACATATCTTTAATATTTTAATTATTTTTAGCTAGATTAAATAAAAAAATATTTTATTTTATTTTTTACACAATTAAATAAATTTATTTTTTTAAAATAAATAAATAAATAAATAAAATATCAATAAAAATATATATTATTTTTTTTAATTAAGATTTTAAATAAATTTGTTTAAGAAAAATAATAATCAAAAAATGAAATTAAATAAAACATCTATTAAATTTAAATAATGAAATTAAATAAAACATAAACAAAATTTTAAAATAAAACATCAATAAAATATCCATAAAAAATTATTTCAAAAAATTAAATAAATAAAACATCAATAAAAAGTTAAATAAAATTATTTTATTTTTAAATTGAGACATTTAAATTTTATTGAATTTTATTAAATATAATACATAATTAAATAGTAGAAGGTCAAAATGGTCATTTCATCATCTAATCCAAACAGTGATTAGTCCCCCACTTTCTGTCCCACACCCCCCCCAGGACAGGATAGTCCCCTATATGGGGGACATGGAGTCCGGCCGGACATAGAGTCCGCCGGACTAAAAAAAAATCAAACGGCGGATAAGGAGCACTATTTGGACTCAAGTCCAAATAGTGGATAGTCCCCCCCCCAATCCCCCCAATCAAACAAGGCCTAACAGTCTTTATAGTTTAGGACTCGTGTCACTTTGGTCCCTGACTTTTCAATTGTAATACATTTGATCATGAATTTTGAATCTTGTTACAAATAAAAACAAGTGAAGATATCATTGTTTAATTTCAAGGTAAAATCGTCAATTTAATAAAATATAAATTAATTTGACAAAAATAAATGTCAAAAAAATATTTTTAATTTTTTAAAAATTATTTTTATCCACCAATGATAAAATTATGTAAAATTGATAAAAATTAACAAAAATTACATGATTAATTTCTAAAAATTAATTTTACATGATCATCATCCAAACATATAATAAAAATTAATTTGATAAAAAAAATAAATGTCTAAAAGATTTATCAATTTTACATAATTTTATTTTTAGTAGATAGAAATAATTTTTTAAAATTCAAAAATATTTGTTTGACATTTATTTTTGTCAAATTAGTTTATATTTTATCAAATTGATGATTTTACCCTTTAAAAAATCTAATGATATCTTCAATTGTCTTTATTTGAAACAAAATTTAAAATTCAGACTCAAATGTGTCACAATTGAAAAATCAGAAATCAAAATGATACAAGTCTCAAACTATAGGAACTATTAATATAATTCACCCTCTATTTTATTATGATTAAAATAACCCCAAACTTAACCCACCCCTTCCGCCCAAACAAAGCCATTGTTGGTTTGTAAGGAACTATATTGGCAATTTGAATGCAACGGTCCAATGAGAAATTTTGATTTGCTGTCAGGATTATAACAACGTTAGATTAGTAGGAAATAATACTTATTGATTCTTTTTGTAATTTTTTGTTGAGTGATGCCACTTAAAGATAGTATTACCATTACACTAAATATATTTTTTATTGACGGGATTAAATGTTTAAGATGGATTAGAAAAATAAATTAGATTCCATAAAATATATATTAGAGGTATTTGTTTATGATTTATAGTGGTGTTAGTTTTAACTCATTGTTATTATTATTTTAATTATAACAAAAAAAGTTTTTAATTATACCTTATCACAAATGTTACAATTGCGTATGATACCTACCCCAACACATGTATTTTTTTGAGAACATAGGAAACATTTATATTGATAAACAATAACATACATAAACAAGACTCCAAAGGATTATCCTAACTAAGCAACAAAACGAAAAAAAAAAAAAAACAAACAAACAAACAACAAAAAATAAATGCATCAAAAAATCAGTTACGATTTAGGGAAAATCACCGATCTTTCTCAAAGACTAGTTTGGAAAGTAAGATATGCATCAAACCAAGCAAGATCTGCTTGAAAGTCCGTCGTCCTCGTTGACCTCGTTTCCGTCGCTATAACCCAACTGCACTACTACCGCCGCCAGACTTTGAACACTGCCAGAAGTTAGAGTTAAGAAAAAAATACATCCATAATAGTATAAGAAAAGATTTAAGAGATGAGGAAACTATTGTAGATATCAAAACTCTAAAAATATATGTTAAAATTGGAAGAGAAAACTTTCGAAATCCCAATTTTAGATATGAAAAGTTCGGATCTATTCTCTATAATTATAAATCCATACTTTAAAAGTATAGAGGGAGTCACCAGAATATAGGAATGACGTCAAAAATTGGCTATAGATACGCTCTCTCCCACATTTTAACACATGTAGGTATGGTAGCATGACGCATAAAATGATACGCTCTTCATATATGTATGTATATATATATATATAAGTAAATTACACTCACATCACTCGTGGGTTGACCCAAAAAAAAAAAAAAAGTTAGTCCCATATTTTTTTATATAATTATAGTGATATTCTTTGAGATTTTAATTTATATAATATTTAAATTATTTTTTATCAGTAATTCGTTAGTTGTATAAAAAAAAAAAAAAAAAAAAAAAAGTATGTTATCACCTTTTTCTTACACAAATTCATATATATTTATCTTTATTTATTTTAATATTTACACACAATTGAAAGTAATTTCGATCTCTTTAACTATACTAAAAAAGAAATTAGTATAATTATATCAAAATATAAAACTAGTCATATATATATATTTGGATCTCTAGGAAGTAGGTGTTATTGTTATTTGAATAAACTACCAATAGATTTCATAATTGAACTTAATTCTCATCAAATCTTATTGAAAAAAAATCTTAGTACAATCATCGGTAAAAATAATTTTTTATGACGATTTTTTACATATGTTTCTAAAGATTGATAATTAGTGACTTTTTTCATGATTTTTATTAAAACTTACAATTAGTGAGATTTTTTGTGATGAATTTTTGAAATTGTCGTTAAAAATTAAAAATTAGTGACTTTTTTATGAATTTTTTTTAAACTGTCACTAAAACTTATCATTAATAACATTTTTTGTGACAAAAGAAAAAAAAAGAGAAAAGAAGAAAAAGGTGACCAATCAAATCAAGAGGGGTCCAAAGGGGGTCCTAAAAAGGGGGTCCTGCACATTATTCTTATTAATTATCATAGAACCTATTAGATAATAAATTCACTTAGTAGGATCTACACACAAGTCCCCATTTTTTTTTCCCACCTTAATACAAAATCCTTCACATAAAAATCCTCTCAAGCAAAATAAGTTTTATTTCCGTTGGAACATTTATTAACTCGCTTAAAATGATAGAAAGTATAGTCTACCTTTTGTTGTGGAAGGCTAGAAGATCGCATGATGGTTTAATGGCTAAAATCTGATAGGATAAATTATACTCACATACCTTAAAATTTGAAAAAAAATACAATTAATCTCATATTTTTAATATAATTACACTGATATCTTTTTAAATTTTAATTCACATGATAATTAAATCATTTTTTTTATCAATAATTTATTAATTGTACGAATGCAAAAAAAAATGATATTTGCTTGAAGAAAATAAAAATAAGTGAAAGATATTGTGATTGCATCTTCTCTCTAATTGTCCCATGTCCTTTTTCATAAACCAGCAACGTGACATTGAGCATTTTGCTTCTGTATGATCTACATTGTTACTTGTGCATGCAATTCCCACATTTCGCAAAGATGAATAAACAAGTTTATATAAAAGGAGCACCATAAGTATTTGTTGCAAACGAACAAAATTCCTAGACCTCAACTCATTAAAAGTTTATTCGAAATCAGTTCATTATGTAAAAGAAAGCTAAATAAATTTATAAGCTAAGAAAAAAACTATGTTACTTAATCTTGAGTCATGTTTGGCTCGTTACAAACTCGTTCAAGACTGCCTTGTTATGTAAACAAACTAAACTCGAATACTTTTTGAAACTCATTAAGTTTTTAAGCCAACCATAAACAACATACTAAAGAGGCTCTTTTGGAGATCTATTAACTTATCCATCAATCAACCTTAGTACCAGCGTCTAATACCTTTATACATGGCTAGGCATGTCAAGAGTTCTGTGTCCGCCAGGTTAATTAACTCATAGTAAATGTTTCATGTATAAAATTCACCAAGCAAAGATTGCGAGCAACAAAGTTCATCACAACACAAGCAACATATTTTCGGTATACATGCCATGCTATTTCCCTTAAAATGGATGATAATTATTGGTCTGTAATGATGGAATTTCCTTTGAAAAGATTATACAACTTCTAACTATTTGCACAAATAAAAGAACTATATATCCAAGTGATGCATCAATGGCAGAGGATATCTTAAACCAACTCTTACCAATGAAGCATTCCAAGTTGGAGGATTATTTTTGGTTGGATTCAATTTATTGTCTTAGCACTCTGTTGGAGCTGAACACAAAATTCTCTTCACCAGCAATGGTGGAATTGAGCCTTCCCGCAGCCCAACCATTGTTCAATGCACGTGCAGCAGCAAGGGCTGGATCCCCAGTCACACGACTGCCATCAACATGTTTCTCAAATTCTGGAAGACCATTTGCCTTCCTTTCTTTCCTTCTCTTCCTTGCCTCGTCTCTTTCTTTCCTCAGCCACTGTTCTACTGTTCTCTGCAAATGCAATAACCACAAAACCAAACGGACAAAGTAGTATATCAATGTAACACGATAGAATTTTGATAAACCCAACTCCAATCAATATTTACGGCACATCACTTATGTAAATAAAGTTGACAATATTTTAAAGTTTTAAAACTAAATTTATAGTTGTATTCCTAAAAACCAGTCTTTTTTTAATATGAAGGGATGTGTCCCTAATGGAAAGACACTAGAAGAGAATGTCTATGCAAGGCATTTTAGCCCTTTAATTTTCTACACCTCAAATAATATATCTGTTTTTCCTCTTTTTCCCACAATTTTTTATGTTCTCTATTATTTTTATATTTATATTATGTATTTTGAGCAACTTTGATAATAGATGACAGTTCAATAACCTTTCCAGTGTACGCAAACATTAGAAAGACTGATAGTGATTTGGGTAGTATTTTGAAATTGTTCATTGTCTACTAATATCTTCACATGGGGAGGCAACAACAACATGGTGCTTATAATCACAGGCCATATTGTTCTACTTCATTTTGTATTTGCATTACTTTATGTTTATTGATTTTGTGTGATAATAATATTTATGGTATATTGTATTAAATTTTCCCAACAAATAATATAAAATATTTAATCTGTTTAGAACTCTGTTAATTTCTGAAAGAGTGGAAAAACTGACCATCAGTGACAAATTGCTGGTCTCCTTAACTTTATCCATTGGCATTGCTAATTGCAACTTCCCATGAGCCACATAAACCTAAAAACAAACAAATAATTTTGATATTAAATACGATATAAACACCCAACTGATATTTCAGATTATTAGATACAAATCATGTCCGGAGTAAGGAGAGAAGACATACAATATGTGATGGCCAATCCTCCAGACCATCAAATATATGTGTGGCATAAATAATTGTAGCACCACGCTCTTCACATTCCTTTCGAAGAAACTTCAACAGGTCAGCCCTCGCAAGAACATCGAGGTCAACGGTGATTTCATCAAGAAGAAGTACCTACATAAACAAGGTCCTCGCTTAAATGAGAAAAAAAATCTAAAGATTATGCCAAGAAGGATCAAGTGGTCAAAAAGCAGAAAATTTAGGTGTCTTGCAAGAATGATATACCTTGAATGGCTTTAACAGACCCATACAAATCTGCACGCGTCTTCTCTGACCATCTGATACTTTGTGCAATCTCCATGATAGATCAACATCTAAAACCTAAACCACCAAGTAAGCACACAATAACTTGTTAACAAACAACTTCCATTTGAAGGAAGGACCGTCTCAAGAGAAGACTACATTGCACCATACCTTGATCAGTTCAGCTCTTCTTTGAGGATCAATTCCCGACACACCACAAATCATCTTCTCAGCAGAAACATCCATTTGTATTGGAACCTCAAAACCAGCGAAAGCAACATCTCGCCTCCACTGCAAAATTGAAGCTTTTATTTAGATATGAGGTTAGTTAGCTCTAAAATTAACGAAGCCATATATTTCCTCAATGGATTCCAATATTTCCTCCTCTAACATGCTCAATTGACTTTCAAATGGAAATTCTTGCTGATTGGATCCTTGAACCAACACATGTAATGAGAATTGGGAGGGACATAGGTTGACCAACATAGTGTAGAGCTTCAGCCATATTTAAAATAAATAAATAAATAAAAACATTAAAGGGTTGTTTGGCAATAATCTGAAATAACCAAAAAGCTAAAAAGTCAAAAAACCAAAAAGTGGTACAAAAAAGTCGATTCCTTCCCATTGTCTCTACTTTTTACGCGAGCGGATCCTCTAGAGTGAATTCTCTAGAGTGATCTCCTAAAGTGGAGATCGGACGGCTCTGCTTAGTCCTCACCAAAACGACGTCGTTTTGGTGAGGATTTTCCAAAAAAAAAAAAAAAAAAAATCAGATTTTTTGAAGGTTTTTTTGCAGATCAACAATGGTGTGGAAGTGAAACAGGGGAAGCAGAGGAAAGGAATCTGAGATTGGGTGCAGAAGGGTTGTTGCCTTGCATTAGAGCAGCATGGAGGGCTCTCAGCTCTACAGCTTTGTCAATGGCAGCCTTAATTTCCTTCCTGCTAACTTCATTGCTGGTTTTGCTATGGTTTCTCTCATGTTTTTGAAGGATTTGAACTCCACTCGTAGCAGCCATGAACAGAGCGAAAAACAGAGTACAATCTAATGTGTGTAAGTATAAGCAAAGAAATTATTCAGGGAGTGAAAAGAACAAAGAGGATGAACTAGTGGGTATGTACTGGTTGGATTTGATTTGTAGAGAAGTAGATGGTATCATAATGGTGAGAGAGAGAGAAGGGTATAAGAATACTCAAATCCAAATAACTTTTGTCTCTGTTCTGTGAATGGGATTAATAGAGAGAAAGGGCGAGGGGTTGTGGTGGGTTGGAGATTGGGATTGGAGGGTGAGGAGCTCGGAGACGAGGGAGGAGCCATCATCGGAGGAGGAGGAGAAGGAGGAGGAGAGAGAGAAGAGAGAGAGGGGGGTTAGGAGGAGGAGGAGAGAGAGATGGGTCGTTGATCTTCAAGTTGCAGAGATCGCCATTGTTGAGGAGGAGAGAGAGATGGGCGAGGGGTTGAGCCATCATCTGTGTTCCATCATCTGTGTTTTTTTTTTTTTTTTTTTTTTTGGAAAAATCCTCAGCCGTCCGATCTCCACTTTAGGAGATCACTCTAGAGAATTCACTCTAGAGGATCCGCTCGCACTTTTTACATGTTTTTTTTCCGTAAAAAGTCAAGTCATTCCTGAATAGTTTATTTTTTTCGCCTCTTATTTTAACCAAAAAATAAATAAATAAATAAAAGCTACTTTCCAAATGAGCCCTAAAGAAAAAAGCTTGAAATGCAAACCATTTCAACCCTTCTTAATAAATATAGCAAGGACATGAACAAATCAATTGGACATTCAGTTGGAAAATACCAGAACTTTTGAAAAACAAGAAAAGAATTGGATCAACCAGCAGAACTCAAAATCAATAACAAACTCATTCAAGTGTGACAATAACCCAGCAGAACATTTTAACAAAAATTTCAATTATTGTTTCTTATTAAATAATCAGACAATTATTATTTTTAGCCAACTCCACTTATTGGGACACAAGGCCTTGATTTAGGTATCAAACAATTGCAAATGCTTAACTGAAAGATGAATTAGAACTCAATCAAACATGCAAATTTTACAAAAATTGCACACAAAACAAACCAATCATCATACATACAACTACAAATCAGTGGCTCAATAATCAAAATCTAACTAGAAATCCAAAAAGAAAAAAAATAAATAAAACAAACCTCTCCTCCAAGATAGCAGAGATCACCAGAAGAGGTCAAAGCGGTATCATGAAAAGCCGATCTCCCCAAAACGCGAACCATGTGAGGCTCCACCATGTGCTTCCCTCCCAATATCTTCAGAATTGTCGTCTTCCCTAATCACACACAACCACAAAAAATCAACTGAATAACAAACACGCCACGCGATGATTCACATTTTCATTTTCATTCTTTCCCTGTTAAAATTGCAGAGAAATTAAAAAAAAAAAATGAAATTGAACCTGCGCCGTTGGATCCGACGAGGAGGCAGCGATTGCCGGGGTGGAGAGTGAGAGAGAAGTCGTGGATGAGGGGGGTGGAGCCGGGCGGAGGGTGGCCGTCGATTCCGGGGTAGGTGAAGCTGAGATTGTTGATCTCGACCGTTGGATTCGAATTCTCCTTCACCGCCATTGTGAGAGAGAGAGAGAAGTATTGAGGTTTGGTGTGACAAATATGAGCTGAAGACGCCAATGGCATTTTATAGGGAAAATTTTTAGGCATCGAATTGAAGGGATGGAGTTGACGGGGGCGTGGCGAACTGTTGGTCACTACTGGAGAGTTTGTGATTTGCTGCGGAAAGGTGTACTGTTACTCTTAGAGCTAACCAATGATTTTGTAACACGTCCGAATGTATGAATTTTATGGTTGTTAGGTGAGAAGAAAAGCTCTCTGCGATGTTGGGTTTTTGTTATGTGGGATGGGACTATTAGTTAATTAGTTTTTGGGTGTGTGCGTACGAAACACCTAATCGGGACAATTTTGAGGTCTCCCAACTGCCTTTTTGGCCACATGGAAGGGTGTTTCGATCATTTCACTGCCTCCTTTAGAAAAATAAAGAGTATGATATAAACCTCCACCTATCTTCTTAGAACCCCCATTTTATTTATTTATTTTTTAATTTCAATTTTGTTCTAATCTAAAATTTCACTTTTATCCTTATTTCTAATCTTCTAAACTTAATTTTTCAAACTCTAACCCTAACCATAACCCTAACCCTAACCATCTTTGGCAATACCACCACCTCCGACCACCTCTTAACGTTGCAATCACCGTCTCCAACTATCCTTCATCGCTGCAACCACTACTATCTTCGGCCACTCATCACCGTCGCAACCACTACTCCCTTCGTCACAATCAGCTATCACCTCTACCAATAAGCACCTACATCCCCTACTGTAGATCTAAATCAGAGAAGAGAGATTGACCTATTTAGTACTGTGTTATCGAACTAAAAGGATTCGTTCAACACTGTGTTGCAGAACATTCAGGATTTGTTTAGCACTGTGTTGCCGAACCCACACCACTATCATGATCTCCCAATCCATTGCGAAGGAGATAGAGATAAAAACCTAAGATTTTCAAAAGAAAATAAAGAAGAAAAGAGAGAAAAAGGAAAATGAATGGAAGAAATCACTCGTCATAGCTTGTGATAGAGATTTTAATGGTAGCCATTATTGATGGCTCTTTTCTCTTGCTTTGTTTCTCACTCATACTTGATTTGAATGTAAGAAAACAAAGAAAACAGAGAGAGAATCCAAATTAGACAGAGAAGCGGAAGGGGTTAGGGTTTGGGTTTGGGTTTGATATTATGGGTATAATTGGTATTAAGGTGGGGGTTTAAAAAAAAAAATGTAGGGGTTTCATTTTGTTAAGTGGGGGTTTAAAAAAGTGGGTGGGCCAAAGTAATTAGGTGGGGGCAAATATCAGCCCTCAAAATAAATTTTTCTTGCCAACTTTTATTAGAGTATATGACTTTTGGAAAAGAAAACCCTTGCCATTTACAATACAATCTACCAAAGGCGTTTTTGGGATGAAAAAAAAAAAAAAAAAAAAAGTTTATTGGCTTATTGATTTATTCAAATCATATTATTTTTTTAATTTTTTTTGTATGTTTTTTCAAAAAAAATTAATAAGTAAAAAAAAAAAATCACTTCCCAAAATAAGCCAAAATTAAATGAATTTGAGCATTTTCAATCATTTATCAATTTTTTTTGATTTAATTTGATTTAAATTTGAGTAAAAAATTTGATTATAATTTTTCAATAATGCTAGGAACATAGAAACCAGATACAGAATGTAACACAATCCTCTTGTCACGACCCAAACCCGGTACCTAAAGGCTCGGCGTCGCAACAAGATAAAAATAAAATAATTCAAATAATTTTGTAGTCATAGCGCAAGTGGACAAAATAAATTAAAATAATTGGGTACCAAATGTTTATTAAAAGGAAACAAACATAGTCATTTGAGCTTTATTGTATTACAAGAGTCCGAAAAAAAAAAAAAGATAGAAAAAAAAAAAAAAACAACACAGCGATTCATTTCTCATTTTGATCCTGCTAAACCTCGTCACCTGAAAGGGGTAACAGTTATAAGCACATAGCAGAATGAAAAATATTATACTGTGAGTATAGGGGTACGAAAAAGTCATGGATAGTTATTTAAGATAAAACATTAACATAATTTAAGTTGCATAAATAAATTATTTAGGTGGCAGAAACTGAAATAAATTTTTTTTAAATATCTATAACCACGGTACAGAACAGAACAGAATAGGGGTCATTGGAGTGACAATCAGAATAGGGGTCAATGGATCCATGACAAACAGAGAACCACAAAGTGGCCAAACAGGGGCCAATGGTTATTTAAGTCCCCCAAGGCATGGGACTCCAGTGGTGGTACTTACAGAAAATAATTGTTTATAAGATCATTGTCAAATACTTTCTAAAATTTAAACGAACATATCCATGGGTTTCAATTTAAGCAAATAGGGTTCAGAAAATAATCCACGTAATTGAAACATTAACGTAACCATAAAACATAAATTATATAAAATAAATTGTGGTAACTCCAAACATTCGTAAAACATATTATGGTAACTCCAGACATATAAAAAATATATTATGGTAACTCAAGATATAATATAACTCACCTATAAATTTATCTCTATTATTACCGTGCTTCAAAACCTCACTATGCTCCTTCTACTTCACTTCATTCCACTTCGTTTGTACCTCCTAATCAACGTATCCTCACTATTTATACACACTCAAATGAGTGAGGCCCAAGTAAACCAACACATACGTGGAGTACATGTGGTAGCCGCTCTCCACTTCCTCCTGACTTACACATACATGGGGTACATGTGGTAGCCTCTCTCCATTTCCTCCTGACTTACCCCTTGGGTTATGACCCTAATCCCTTACTAAAAGGCACTAGAAAATTGCATTATAAGTTTAAGGTTCTTATCCTCTTTGGTAATTCACAATGATCTCTAAAATTACGTATGAATATAGGTTGGGTTCACATCTAAAAATCTCACTACCAAACTACAAAACATCACTTATCACTTACTAAAATATTTAACGTGCGGTGCCTCACAATTTATTTCCTTAACAATTTAATCAATTAATTCCCAATTTCCTAAACTATGCATTTATTTATTTATTTTATTAATTATTTTTATTTTTATTTTTTTTAATATAACCATGGTAAAAATTCGGGTGCCACAATTCTCCTCTCCTCAAAAGAAGTTTGTCCCCAAACTTGACGTACCTTGGTTTTCGAAAAGGCATGGGTATTTGGCTCGCATTTGACTTTCAGTTTCCTACGTTGCTTCTTCGACACGATGGTTTCTCCATAAGACTTTTACAAGAGGTATAGTCTTATTTCGAAGGACCTGATTACGACGATCAAGAATTTGTACTGGTTGTTCCTCATAAGAGAGGTCTTCTTGAACTTCCAAGTTCTCATAATCAATAACATGCTCTGGATCTCGAAGTATCGAAACATGAAACACATTATGGACATTGGACAGTTTGGGTGGAAGCGCAAGACGATATGCTACAGGACCAATCCTTTCAAGTATCTCCAATGGGCCGATGTAACGTGGGTTTAATTTTCCTCGCTTTCCAAATCGAATAACCCCTCTTGTTGGTGAGATCTTTAGGAACACACGATCGCCTATTTGAAATTCTAAGTCACGTCTCCGTGTATCTGCATAGTTTTTCTGGCGACTTTGGGCAGTGCGGATTCGTTGTTGGATGAGCTGAATCTTATCACTTGTGATTTGCACGATTTCAGGGCCTAATAATTTCCTGTCTCCGACTTCCGTCCAACACAGAGGTGATCGACATCTTCTTCCATACAGTACCTCGTACGGTGCCATTCCAATGCTTGCATGGTAGCTGTTATTATAGGCGAACTTCACCAAAGGTAGGTGATCATCCCAATTACCTTTGAGGTCTAGCACACAGACATGTAACATATTTTCCAAGGTCTGGATTGTCCTTTCAGATTGCCCATCGGTTTTGCGGGTGATAAGTCGTACTAAACTTTAGAGTGGTTCCCAAGACTTCTTGCAACTTGCTCCAAAAATGAGACACAAAGTGGGGATCTCATCGGATATGATCGAAGCTAGGGTGCTGTGTAAACGAATAATTTCCTTAATGTATAGAGTGGCGAACTTAAAGAGGGAGTACATGATTTTGATTGGTAGAAAATGCATCGACTTTGTCAATCGATCTACAATAACCCATATTGCATCATTCTTCGAGACTGATTGCGGTAGCCCGACTACGAAGTCCATAGTAATGTGCTTCCATTTCCATTCAGGAACAGGGAGTGGTTGTAACATTCCTGCAGGTCTCTGTTGTTCTGCTTTAACCTGTTGACAATGTAGGCATTTGGAGATGTGGCTTGCTATGTCTTTCTTTATTCCTGTCCACCAAAAGCATTCCTTCAAATCGTGATACATCTTCGTATTGCCAAGGTGGAACGCAAACCTTGAGCTATGAGCTTCTACCAATATCTTTTTCTTGAGTTCTGGAAGGTCAAGTACACAAATTCGATTCCAAAATTTTAGCATCTCGTTGCTCATTATAAAGTCAGGATCAGGCATGTTTCTTTGCTCCTCGTACTTTTTCTTCAAAAGTTTATCTTCACATTAGCGGACTCTAATTTCTTTAATCAACTCGGGTTCTACAATTATGTTGGCGAGCAGTCCATTGATCTTGCGGGGAACGAGGGTACATTCCAAACTCTTGGTCGTCTTTTGACTCAATGTGTCTGCTACTACGTTGGCTTTGCCGAGGTGGTGATGGATCTCTATATCGTAGTCTTTCATAAATTCTAGCCATCGTTGTTGCCTCATATTCAACTCCTTCTGTGTAAATAAATATTTGAGACTCTTGTGATCTGTGTAAATTTTGCAGGTTACTCTATAGAGATAATGACGCCAGATGTTGAGGGCGAAGATCATTGCAGCCAATTCTAGATCATAGGTTGGGTAGTTCCTTTCGTGAGTCTTTAGTTGGCGGGAGGTATAAGCAATGACCTTCCCATGTTGCATAAGAACGCAACCCAAACCATTGCATGAGGTATCACTATAAATTACGAACCCTTCTGTTTCCGCGGGGAGTGCTAGTATAGGAGCTGTCACGAGTCTGTTCTTCAATTTTTGGAAGCAACGTTCCTGCTTGTCTGTCCATTCAAAGGGTGTATTCTTTTGCATCAACTGGGTCAAGGGTGATGCTATCTTTGAGAAATCTTGTATGAAGCGCCGATAATAGCTGGCTAGACCTAAAAAGCTTTGAATCTCGGATACGTTAGTAGGACGTGGCCAATCCACGATTGCCGCAACTTTCTGAGGGTCGACTGAAATGCCATCCTTATTAATGACGTGACTGAGGAAGTGTACACTAGTGATCCAAAATTTGCATTTCTTCAACTTGGCATAAAGCTTGTGATCACGTAATATCTGTAGAACTCTTCGCAAGTGATGCTCATGATCTTCTGGCGATTTGGAGTATATAAGAATATCAATGAAGACAATGACGAACTCGTCAAGATAAGGTTTGAACACTCGATTCATGAGATCCATGAAGGCCGTTGGAACATTTGTGACGCCAAATGGCATGACGAGAAACTCGTAGTACCCGTAACGAGTTCTGAAGGCAGTCTTTTCGATGCTTTCTGTTTTGACTTTTAGTTGATGGTAACCAGAACGCAAGTCAATTTTTGAGAATACTTGGACGCCTTGCAGTTGATCAAACAAGTCGTCAATTCATGGTAGAGGGTATCGATTCTTGATCGTGACTTTGTTCAGCTCCCAGTAATCGATGCATAGCCTTATTGTACCATCTTTTTTCTTTACGAACAGTACCGAAGCTCCCCATGGTGAGGTACTTAGTCGGATGAAGCCTTTGTCCAGTAATTCTTGGTGTTGGGTTTTTAGTTCTTTCAATTCTGTCATGGATATGCGGTAAGGGGCCTTTGAGATTGGTTGTGTACCAGGTTGGGTTTCAATGGTGAATTCGATTTCTAAGTCAACCGTGGTACCAGGCAGGTCTTCAAGAAATACATCCGGGAATTCTCAAACCACAGAGATTGCATCAAGTGTGGGGGTCTCTTGTTGAGTATCGATCACATAACAAATACAAACTACAATAATCCTTTCTTAGTAGCCGTTGGGCTGTCAGGAAGGATATAATACATGGAGGGGGAGAGGCTCCAGTTCTTTCGAAGACAAGTTCGAGTTGGTTTGGTGACCGGAGGAAGAACTTTTTGGCTTCAGAATCGATAGAGGCATGGTTGGCAGCTAACCAATCCATTCCTAAGATCACATCAAAGGTACTAATGCAAGGGGGAATCAAGTCTACGTGTAAGGTTTCCCCTTTTAAGGATACAGTACAAGATTTGTACACATCAGCACTAAGCGCGGAGCTTCCAAAAGGAAAAGACACAGATAGTATGTATCCTAAGGGTTCGGGTGTTGATGCCAACTTGGTAGCAAAGTGTGGTGTAACAAAAGAATGAGTTGAACCAGAGTCAAAGAGAACATGGGCTAAGTGACCACAAGCAGAAAGTGTACCTGACACAACATTCTCAATAACTTATGGGTTTCCAGGCTCCAGGGCAAAAGCTCTTCCTTGGCGTTTTTGGTCCTTCCTCACTCCTCTAGGTACCGCGGGTTTTCGGACTGGTTCAGAGGGGCTAGCTGTAGGACTGGTAAGCTTTGGACAATCCCTCAGCAAGTGGCCCACTTGGTCACATCTAAAGCATGCTCCCGTATCTCGACGACATTGTCCCCAATGAGTCCTTCCACAAGTAGAGCAAGCTGGAATGGTGCCACCTCTGAGATTTGTAGGACCTTGATTACTTGAATTGGTTGAACTGGTTGTACCCGTATTTACCCTCTTGAGAGGCGCAACAACGGGTCTTCTGTTATCTCTTTCCCAGAATCGCTTCCTCTAGCTTAGTTTACCGGAGTGCAAGGCTTTAATTCCTTTTTCCGCAATGTATGCTCAATCTACCACCGCCGCATAGGTTGGTAGTTTCAAAACCTCCAGCATGTCCTTAATTTCAGGATCCAATCCTGCTTTAAATTTTCTGGCTTTTTGAGCTTCGGTGGGAATGACGCATGTTGCGAATCGGGCTAGTTGCGTGAACTTGCTTTCCTATTCGGCCACTGTTACGGTTCCTTGCCTTAGATGTATGAATTCTGACGCCTTTTGTTCCCGTACTGAATCTAGAAAGTATTTTTCATAGAATACCTCCAAAAATCTTGCCCAAGTCACAATATCTTTTTTCTCCAGGGTAAGAAGCCACCATTCTTGTGCATCATCTTTGAAAGTGAATGTGGCAAAGACTACTTTCTGTCTCTCTGTGCAAGGTAGCGCACAAAAGATTTTCTCCGTGTCCCTAACCCAAGCTTCGACCACTAATGGGTTTGGACCGCCGACAAACGTGGTGGGTTTCAGATCTTAAAATTGTTTAATCGTAGTCGGTTCTTCTCGTCTTTCAGGCAATCCGCTATTAATGTTGGTTTGTAGAGCTCGCAGAAAACTAGTAACTGCTCTTTCTATGATTTGCTCCATTGGATCAGTATCACTAACCGATAATCCGGTTCCATTTCCATCATTAACCATAGCTATAAAACAATTTTAGTAAACGTGGTGCATGATTTCTATTAATTAAAACATACTCATATAATCTACAAAACATAGACAATATACATACATTATTCACAAAACACCGGTTTTGTTTATGCATAATGGTGTTGGTACATCACTTGTAGTTATGTTAATTTTAGTGCCTAACCCTCTATGACAAAATGAGTTAGAACTAGGTCATGGTCAGCCCACTTAGAAGGAAGAAAGAAAACACAAAAACAACAAAAGAAAGGACTTTGTTATCAAGATCTTAGGTTGAAAATAGCCATGGGTACTGCAGTTGCATGTGATGCTCAAACTCCCAACCGCTTTGCTCGATGCCAAAGCATCGCCATACCATCTCCACTCGGTATATGGGGATGTCTGCCTCGTAACCCCACAGCCGTCGTCCTATGATACACATGGGCACCTCCAGATATGTCATAATATCACTAAAGTCAATCATCTGAGCATCAATTAGGTTTTGAGGGGGAGGGACTCTTGCTTGATTGTGATCATTTATGAAGGCATTTCCTCGTTGAGTCATAAACTCTGAAGGCAAAGGTGCCACTAAATAGCGAAGATATCCCTGACTAGGAGCCATGCCTACTACCCGTGTAGGTCCCAAAAACCTGTCTAAGGTACTCATAGCGTCAACCCTCCACCATTGTGTGCCTACTTCTGTGGGGACAACCCTTAAGTATACTGGTCGGCACATAAGTCGGTTGAGGATCGGGTCTGCATGCCTAATTATTTCTTCTGAATCGCCTATTTCTTCTGGTAAATTTGGAACATAACTGTTATTTTCAAAAATCCCTTCAACGTCCGGGGGATCAAGCTCGTACCACAAAGAGTCGCTAAAGTTAAGTTCTGACATTGCCAGCACCACAAGATGTCCAACTTAGCTATAGAACTAAGAAAAGACTTATTACAATAAGGACTAAGGTAAGATTTTTTTTTTTTTTTTTTTTTTTTTTTTTTAACCATTGCTCTTATACCACTTTTGTCACGACCCAAACCTCGTACCTAAAGACTCAGCGTCGCAACAAGATAAAAATAAAATAATTCAAATAATTTTGTAGTCGTAGCGCAAGCGGATAAAATAAATTAAAATAATTGGGTATCAAATGTTTATTAAAATGAAACAAACATAGTCATTTGGGCTTTGTTGTATTACAAGAGTCCGAAAAAAAAAAAAAAAAGATAGAGAAGAAAAAAAAACAACACTGCGATTCATTTCCCATTTTGATCCCGCTAAACCTCGTCACCTGAAAGGGGTAACTGCTATAAGCACATAGCAGAGTGAAAAATATTATATTGTGAGTATAGGGGCACAAAAAAGCCATGGATAGTTATTTAAGCTAAAACATTAACATAATTTAAGTTGCATAAATAAATTATTTAGGTGGCAGAAACTAAAATAAAAATTTCGTAAATATCTATAACCACGGTACAGAACAGAATAGAACAAGGGTCACTGGAGTGACAATCAGAACAGGGGTCAATGGATCCATGACAAACAGAGGACCACAAAGTGGCCAAACAGGGGCCAATGGTTATTTAAGTCCCCCAAGGCATTGGACTTCAGTGGTAATACTTACAGAAAATAATTGTTTATGAGATTATTGTCAAATACTTTCTAAAATTTAAACGAACATATCCATGGGTTTCAATTTAAGCAAATAGGGTTTAGAAAATAATCCACGTAATTGAAACATTAACGTAACCATAAAAATAAATTATATAAAATAAATTGAGGTAACTCAAAACATTCGTAAAACATATTATGGTAACTCAAGATATAATATAACTTACCTATAAATTTATCTCTATTATCACTGTGACAACTCTCACCTCTGATTAGTGTTAAATTGTGATTAAGCATGATAAGTAATTCATTAAGATGAAATCTTGAATTGATTGCATGAGTGTGTTGCTTTAATTGCATTTCTATCTGTTTGACATTGAATGATCTGTTCATGTTTTGATTTCGAACTGCGAATTGAAAGCCTTATCGGTGACCGATTTAGAAATTGGTTAGTGTTATATGCTAATTAGGATTTATGGGATTTTATGGTAGGTTTGATTAAAATTCAATTTGGAATGATTAAATTAGAATAAACAATGTTAAACTAATTGAACCTAGGTAAATTACACTTGTGCCATTGAGTGGATTAATTCAAGACCAACCCTTATTACACTTTACATATGTTTGATACACCACTTTTCATCCATCTTCTAGACCAAACGTGAGAGAGAGGGAATTGAAAGAAAAATTGAGTTCATCTAGATTTTGGCTTGAAATTAGAGGAATTGGAGGAGACTTGAGAAATTAGGCTTCTACACTTGGAATTCAAGACTTAAGGTAGGAAATTCATCCTCTCAATTGTGGATTTAAGTTGTTACATGCATAGTTCATGGAAAATTGGTGATTAGAGTAAAAAATTAGCTTAAAGTGTTGTATTGAGTAGCAATGTTTGCATGCATATCCATGTCAATGAGTTTTGAAATCATTTTCATGAGAATTTCCACATGCATGTCCACATTTTGGTTGTACTCTTGAAATTCACCATGTTTTTGAGCTCAATCTTACATTTGATCATGCTTTAGAGCATTGGAATTCATAAGAACTCATGCATGTTATGTTCTTGCATTGTTCTTCAAGTTTACATTGCAAATTGTGTTAAATTGTCACACTTTTGGGCTTGATTTTATGAAATGATCTTTAAAACATGTTGTATTATAGGTTTCTAAGTGTTTTCCAGAAAATTAGCCGAGAAAAATCGAATTTGAAGCTTTAGAAGTTGAGTTTTGTACTTAAGGATCAACTTGGAAATTCTAGATTTTTGATCCACACTCGAGCGGAGGACTTCATGCTCTAGCGTACACTCTGAGTACATGCACTTCTGCTCGAGCGTCGAGGGTCACGCTAGAGCGTGAAATGCATATGCCTAGAAGTTCATGTGTTTTGCAGTCCGCTCGAGCAAGGTAATCTGTGCTCGAGCGAGGGTCTGAGTCTCACGCTCGATCGTGGGTCGAGCGTCCATCGAGCGTGAAAAACATGCAACCAGTACTTTTTCATGAGTTTGCAGTCCGCTCGAGCGAGGGAAGTCACGCTCGAGTGGAGCCTCTTTGTCTGCATGTCCGCTTGAGCGGGGAAAGCCATGCTCGAGCGAGACCCCTGTTTTTAGCAAATTTTGAAAAGTGTTTTAAAGTACATTTTTGCATCCTCATTCCATCCTAGGCATTCCTAGGCCATGTTTAAGGCATCTTAATGAGGATAAAGTTATAGAACCACACCAAGCCATATAGGGGCTAAGTTGTTAATCCCAAGTGTGTAACTTAGTGTGTGTTCATTCTACAACTGTGTAGGGTTGGCACCTGAGGACGCTGACTAGCCTGTCTATAGCCTAGTAATCTGGGAGTAACAATGTTGTAAAGTTATGTTAAATTATAATTATTTTCTAAATGATTAACTGTACTGCTTTCTGAAATGATATTGTTTACTAGATGAATGTTTGTCCTATTTTATGAACTGTACTCGTGGCATCCATAGCAACTGACTGTTAATGTTACTGCTACTGCTACTGCTATTGCTACTACTACTGCTACTGCTACTATTACTGTTACTGTTACAGAGATCTCTGTCAGTTCCAATGTTTGGAACTACTACTGTTTACTGTTTTGATGGCCATCAACTGACTGTTCGATCTGTTAAGACCTACTGTATTGTTCTGCTATTGAATGTACTACGTATGACTGTTATGCTTTCTAATTGACCGATATGGCATGAAATATGAGCCACTGATTGAATAACTGATCTACTAATGTAAATGACTCTTTTAATTACTGAAAGGACATTCATTCTTAACCCTTTTACACAGTTGTTATTCACTGAGTTTTAGCTCACTGTTTATATTTATATGTAGGTGTCCAGCCACCGGACCAGAGCTAGAAGCGTCAAGTTAAGCTCATGTTTTGTCCAGCCAACCATTGTGCCTCGCTTTAAGGTTCCGAATCCGTTCAGGCCAAGGCTGTTTTTGGGTGTTTCAGATTCACGCTTTTGTCCCTGTTTTGTACCGACTGAATAAGACTTGACTGTATAGTTATGTTGAAGGGATTTGGTCCCTAACCTGGATGTTATGTGTATATGACGTATGTATATATGTTTTGGTTATGAATGTGGCTATGTTCATAAAAGTCTTTTTCCATTCAGATTTTCACAGCTCATTGGACATCTTTTTATTACTGTTTGGCTTCTGCCAGCCCCTTACTCTGTACTATTGTTATTACTGTTAAGCAGGCCTTTGGTAATCACGGATTGCTGGTCGGTTACGATGCTAAACCCTTAGGGGCGGGTTTGGGTCGTGACAGGGTGGTATCAGAGCACGAGTTATACCGCACACATGTGTCCAAATGAGCTATAGGATGTCCTAGAAATTAATTAAGGCATTGCATGAGTATGAGAAAGTGGGTGTGGCCATGATATGAATATATGTGCTAATGTGCTAATGTGCTTAAGTAAGCAACTTCCTATGTTTATTATTACTATATTGCATATAGTGAAATGAAGAATGCAAGAAATGCCGATGAATCTGAATCATCTGAGGCAAGAATGGCAAGGTTAGAAAGAACGGTTGAATTGTTGACTGAGGCCCTAAGACAACAACAGAACCAATAGCCCCCACCTCCTCCAGTACAACCAGAACTGAATGTTCATGATGATGTAATTTCTTTGACACAGAAGTTCAACAAAATGAAGCCACCATCATTCCAAGGAGGTCTTGAGCCACTAAAGGCCGAAGCATGGGTTTTAGAAACTAAAAAATTGTTTGAAGTGTTTCCTTGTTCGGAGGCACACAATGTCTTACTGGCTACCTCTACTTTACAAGAAGGGGCTAGACGGTGGTGGATGCTTATACGTGATACTAATAATGCTATGACTTGGGCTCAGTTTAAAGAAGCCTTCTTTGAAAAATACTTTCCCCAGTGTGTCCGAGACCGCAAAGTAACTGAATTTGAACAGTTGAAGTAAGGTACCATGTTAGTAGCAGAGTATGAATCTAAGTTCACTGAACTCGCCCGATATGCACCACACATGGTTGATACTGATTATAAAAAGGCCAGAAAGTTTGAAGGCGAGCTTAATGTAGAGATACTTGATCGAATCAATGTTTTGAAACTACTCAAATATGTGGATGTCCTTGACCGAGTAATTATGGCCGAGGCAAATGTCACTGCATTGCAACAGACTAAGACACCGGTAATCGAATGGCGGGGTAAGAGGCGAGGCTTGAATTTCAAAAAGGGCCGAAATACCTCATTGAATAAAAAGCAAAACACAGGGTCAACAAGCAGCTCTAGTTAGGGAAACAGTTCCATACTACCCTGCTCCGAATGCAGCAAAAGGCATAAGGGAGTTTGCTACAAGATTTCTGGTGCATGTTACAGGTGTGGCAAGGTGGGCCACATAGTCAAAGATTGCCCTTCCACATCTCAAGGCAATAGTAAGGCTGCAGCTAGTGCCGCAGCATCAACTATTACACCAAAACCCAATCCCAAAGCTTCTGGAAAGGAGCCTTTAAGGCAAGGCCGGGTGTTTGCACTTGTACCGGGAGATGTACAGAACACCGAGACAGTTGTGTTAGGTATACTCTCAATCTGTGCCCAAAATGCCTATATTCTGATTGATTCGGGGTCTGCACATTCATTTGTCTCGCATGCTTTTTCACGAAAATTAAATAGACCACTGGAACCCATGAACTATTTGTTAGCTGTATCTTCACCTGCTGGGGGATCCATGACTTGTGCTTATGTGTATCCTGCATGTGAGATTGTTATTGGGGATGCACTTTTGTATATTGATTTACTGCCTTTGAATATTGACCATTTCGATGTAATTTTGGGAATGGACTGGTTAACAAAATATCATGCTTCCATAGACTGTGTAACGAAACAAGTTGTTTTTCGTCCACTTTGATTGCCTGAATTTGTATTTAACGGGGTTGGAGTAGTACCTCCCCCATATGGGATTTCGTCCATAAAAGCATTCAAATTAATTAAAAAGGGGTGTAAGTGGTATTTATGTTGCATATTGACTGTACCTGCTGATACCAAAGCTAATGTGGACAGTATTCCTATAGTCAGAGAATTCCCAGATGTTTTTCCAGATGACTTGCCAGGGGATTTGATTGATAGGGTGATTGAGTTCACCATTGAAGTGTTACCGGGTACACAGCCAATTTCCAAAGCTCCATACAAAATGGCACCTACTGAATTGAAAGAATTGAAAATTCAGCTGCAAGAATTGTTGGATAAGAAGTTCATCAAGCCCAGTACTTCACCGTGGGGCGCGCCAGTTTTATTTGTAAAAAAGAAAGACGGCTCACTAAGACTCTGCATTGACTACCGCGAATTGAACAAGATGATAGTGAAAAACAAGTACCCATTGCCTCGTATTGATGATTTATTTGACCAATTGCAAGGTGCTCAGGTTTTCTCTAAAATTGACCTTAGATCCGGATATCACCAGTTGAAAGTCAAAACAGAGGACATTGAAAAGACCGCCTTTCGAACGAGGTACGGACATTATGAATTTCTTGTTATGCCTTTCGGACTTACTAATGCGCCTGCTGCATTTATGGATCTTATGAACAAAATTTTTAAACCATTCCTCGATGAATTTGTGGTTGTTTTTATAGATGACATTTTGATTTATTCCAAGAGTAAGGAAGAACATGAACGTCATTTGAGAATTGCCTTACAGACCTTAAGAGAACAGAAATTGTATGCAAAACTAACAAAATGTGAATTTTGGCTCGATAATGTGATGTTTTTGGGGCATGTGATTAGTAAGGATGGCATCTCGGTTGACCCACAGAAGGTCGAAGCAGTCGTCAATTGGCCTAGACCGACTAATGTTACTGAAGTTCGGAGTTTCTTAGGCTTAGCCGGGTACTACAGAAGGTTTGTGAAAGATTTCTCCAAAATTGCTCTACCATTGACTCAATTGACTCAAAAGGGAATATCATTTGACTGGATCGATCAGAGAGAATCAGCTTTCCAAGAATTAAAGACTCGACTTGTGACTGCACCAATTCTTACCCTACCTTCAGGTATGGATGGATTTACTATTTTTAGTGATGCTTCTCATGAGGTTTTGGGATATGTGTTAATGTAGAATGGTAAAGTTATTGCGTATGCTTCCCGACAACTGAGACCACATGAGAAGAACTACCCGACTCATGATTTAGAACTTGCCGCAGTGGTATTTGCATTGAAAATTTGGCGCCACTACCTATATGGGCCAACATGTGAGGTGTACACAGACCACAAGAGTTTGAAATATTTCTTTACATGGAGACAGCAAAGATGGTTAGAACTGATAAAGGACTATGACTTGCAAATTTTGTACCATCCGGAGAAAGCTAACACTGTTGCTGATGCACTTAGTCGGAAATCAATTGGGAATTTGGCCTGTCTACTCACCAGATAGAAAGAACTGTTGTGTGATCTTGAGAAATTTGAAGTTAAGATTGTTTTACGAGAACAAGGTGGGACATTGGTTGCTATTTCTGCCCAACTGGCACTTATTGAGGAGATTAAAGAGAAACAACACTTAGATGACTTTTTGAGGAAGGTCATTGATGAACGGGAATCCAAACCAAGGCCGGACTTTAAATTCGAAAACAATGTATTGAAATTTCAGGGAAGGTTGTGTGTACCAAATGATTCTGAACTGAAAAGGTGAGTTTTGCAAGAAGGCCACAATTCAAAACTTTCCATCCATCCAGGAAATACAACTTGAAACTTAATTTCTGGTGGCCAGGAATGAAGAAAGAAATTGTTGAATTTGTGTCGAAATGTCTACATTGCCAACAAGTTAAAGCTGAACACCAACGAACCGCAGGCTTACTTCAGCCCTTACCAATACCGGAGTGGAAATGAAAACATATTACTATGGATTTCATCGTTGGATTACCTCGCTCCAGTAAAGGTATGGATTCAATTTGGGTTATTATTGATCGATTGACTAAATATGCTCACTTCTTACCTGTCAAAACAATTTATAATGTGGACAAATTGGTTACAATTTATATTGATGATATTGTTAGATTGCATGGAGTGCCTGTGTCTATTGTTTCTGATAGGGACTTGAAGTTTACATCAAGATTTTGGCAAAGTCTGCAAACAGCATTGGGTACCGAATTGAGACTAAGTAGTGCATACCATCCTCAGACAAATGGCCAATCAGAAAGAACCATCCAGACTCTGGAAGACTTACTACGTATATGTGTTCTTGATTTCTGAGAAAATTGGGAAAGTTATTTACCTTTAGCCGAATTCGCCTACAACAACAGTTTTCACTCGAGCATTGGTATGGCGCCTTTTGAGGCTTTATATGGCAGAAAATGTCAGTCTCCTATTTGCTGGGCAGAAGTCAGAGATGGGCCTTTACTTGGGCCCGAAATTGTACATGAGACTACAGAGAAGGTGAAACTGATTCAACAAAGACTGAAAACTGCACAAAGCCGACAGAAAAGTTATGCGAATGTGTGAAGGCGAGACAGGGAATATGAAGTAGGTGATCACGTTTTTGTTAAAGTGACACCAATGAAAGGATAGACTCATTTTGGGGCTAAGGGTAAGCTAGCACCGAGATATGTTGGGTCGTATGAAATCATTGAAAAGATTAATCCAGTGGCATACCAAGTAGCGCTTCCTCCTGAAATGGAGCATATGCATAATGTCTTCCATATTTCAATGTTGAAGGATTATCTTCGAGATCCCTTCCATGTTATTGAACCTACCCGTGTAGTATTGAGTGATGATTACACTTATGAAGAACGGCTTATTCAGATTGTCAACCGACGAATCAAGAAGTTGAGAAATAAAGAAATTCCGTTAGTAAAAGTGGATTGGCAAAACCATGGTGGCATCTATGCCACTTGGGAAAGGGAAGACGATATGATAAAAAGATATCCTGAATTGTTCCCCTTGGACCCAGGGGTTCTTCCGAAATGAAGGCAATCCGAGTTTGGAGGACCAAACTCTTTTAAGGGGGGAAGACTGTGACAACCCTCACCTCTAATTAGTGTTAAATTGTGATTAAGCATGATAAGTAATTGATTAAGATGAAATCCTGAATTGATTGCATGAGTGTGTTGCTTTAATTGCATTTCTATCTGTTTGTCATTGAATGATCTGTTCATGTTTTGATTTCAAACTGCGAATTGAAAGCCTTATCGGCGACCGATTCAGAAATTAGTTAGTGTTATATGCTAATTAGGATTTATGGGATTTTATGGTAGGTTTGATTAAAATTCAATTTGGAATGATTAAATTAGAATAACAATGTTAAACTAATTGAACTTAGGTAAATTACACTTGTGCCATTAAGTGGATTAATTCAAGACCAACCCTTATTACACTTTACATATGTTTGATACACCACTTTTCATCCATTTTCTAGACCAAACGTGAGAGAGAGGGAATTGGAAGAAAAATTGAGTTCATCTAGATTTTGGCTTGAAATTAGAGGAGTTGAAGGAGACTTGAGAAATTAGGCTTCTACACTTAGAATTCAAGACTCAAGGTAGGAAATTCATCCTCTTAATTGTGAATTTAAGTTGTTACATGCATAGTTCATGGAAAATTGGTGATTAGAGTCAAGAATTAGCTTAAAGTGTTGTATTGAGTAGCAATGTTTGCATGCATGTCCATGTCATTGAGTTTTGAGATCATTTTCATGAGAATTTCCACATGCATGTCCACATTTTGGTTATACTCTTGAAATTCACCATGTTTTTTAGCTCAATCTTGCATTTGATCATGCTTTAGAGCATTGGAATTCATAAGAACTCATGCATGTTATGTTCTTGCATTGTTCTTCAAGTTTACATTGCAAATTGTGTTCATCTGTCACACTTTTGGGCTTGATTTTATGAAATGATCTTTAAAACATGTTGTATTATGGGTTTCTAAGTGTTTTCCAGAAAATTAGCCCCAAAAAATCGAATTTGAAGCTTTAGAGGTTGAGTTTTGTGCTTGAGGATCAACCTGGAAATTCTAGATTTTTTATCCACACTTGAGCGGAGGACTTCACGCTCGAGCGTACACTCTGAGTACATGCACTTTTGCTCGAGCGTCGAGGGTCACGCTCGAGCGTGAAATGCATATGCCTAGAAGTTCATGTGTTTTGTAGTCCGCTCGAGCGAGGTGATCGCGCTCGAGCGAGGGCCTGAGTCTCACGCTCGATCGTGGGTCAAGCGTCCATCGAGCGTGAAAAATGTGCAACCAGTACTTTTTCATGAGTTTGAAGTCCGCTCGAGCGAAGGAAGTCACGCTCGAGCGGAGCCTCTTTGTCTGCATGTCCGCTCGAGCGGGGAAAGCCACGCTCGAGCGAGACCCCTGTTTTTAGCAAATTTTGAAAAGTGTTTTAAAGTATATTTTTGCATCCTCATTCCATCCTAGGCATTCCTAGGCCATGTTTAAGGCATCTTAATGAGGATAAAGTTATAGAACCACACCAAGCCATATAGGGACAAAGTTGTTAATCCCAAGTGTGTAACTTAGTGTGTGTTCATTCTGCAACTGTGTAGGGTTGGCACCCGAGGACGCTGACTAGCCTATCTATAGCCCAGTAATCTGCGAGTAACAATGTTGTAAAGTTATATTAAATTATAATTATTTTCTGAATGATTAACTGTACTGCTTTCTGAAATGATATTGTTTACTGGATGAATATTTGTCCTATTTTATGAACTGTACTCGTGGCATCCATAGCAACTGATTGTTACTGCTACTGCTACTGTTACTGTTACTATTACTGTTACTGTTACAGAGATCTCTGTCAGTTCCAATGTTTGGAACTACTACTGTTTACTGTTTTGATGGCCATCAACTGACTATTCGGTTTGTTAAGACCTACTGTATTGTTCTGCTATTGAATGTACCACGTATGACTGCTATACTTTCTAATTGACCAATATGGCATGAAATATGAGCCACTGATTGAATAACTGATCTACTGATGTAAATGACTCTTTTAATTACTGAAAGGACATTCATTCTTAACCCTTTTACACAGTTGTTATTCACTGAGTTTTAGCTCACTGTTTATATTTATATGTAGGTGTCCAGCCACCGGACCGGAGCTAGAAGCGTCAAGTTAAGCTCATGTTTTGTCCAGCCAACCATTGTGCCTCGCTTTGAGGTTCCGAATCCGTTCAGGCCAAGGCTGTTTTGGGGTGTTTCAGATTCACCATTTTATCCCTGTTTTGTACCGACTGAATAAGACTTGACTGTACAGTTATGTTGAAGGGATTTGGTCCCTAACCTGGATGTTATGTGTATATGGCGTATGTATATATGTTTTGTTATGAATGCGGCTCTGTTCATAAAAGTCTTTTTCCATTCAGATTTTCACGGCTCATTGGACATCTTTTTATTACTGTTTGGCTTCAGCCAGCCCCTTACTCTGTACTATTGTTATTACTGTTAAGCAGGCCTTTGGTAATCACGGATTACTGGCTGGTTACGATGCTAAACCCTTAGGGGCAGGTTTAGGTCGTGACAATCACCGTGCTTTAGAACCTCACTATGCTCCTTCTACTTTACTTCATTCCACTTCGTTTGTACCTCCTAATCAACATATCCTCACTATTTATACACAGTCAAATGAGTGAGGCCCATGTAAACCAACACACACGTGGAGTACATGTGGTATCCGCTCTCCATTTCCTCCTGACTTACACACACGTGGGGTACATGTGGTAGCCTCTCTCCATTTCCTCCTGACTTACCCCTTGGATTATGACCCTAATCCCTTACGAAGAGGCACTAGAAAATTGCATTATAAGTTTAAGGGTTCTTATCCTCTTTGATAATTCACAATTATCTCTAAAATTACATATGAATATAGGTTGGGTTCACATCTAAAAATCTTACTACCAAACTACAAAACATCACTTGCCACTTACTAAAATATTTAACGTACGGTGCCTCACAATTTATTTCCTTAACAATTTAATCGATTAATTCCCAATTTCCTAAACTATGCATTTATTTATTTTATTAATTATTATTATTATTATTTTATTCTTATTTATTTTTTATTTTTTAATATAACCATGGTAAAAATTCGGGTGCCACACCTCTCACATTTTGTGTTTGGTTTCTGTGCACATAGACTTACTCATAATTTTTTCATCAAATTTTCATTAATTTTTTATTAAAAAAACAAATCTCTTCTTATTTTAAATTTCAATTTTTATCAAATTTGATTGGAAAATAAATCATTTATAAGACATGAATTAATAATATTTTTTCACCCTTCACATATTTTTTTCATCTAATATCATTATAAATTTGAGTAAAAAGTTTAATTTGACATGAATTACTACAATTCTTAATCAAATTTACATTAAAATCTTTTTAAAAATTTTCATCTTATCCCAAATTTCATTTTTGCCAAATTTGGTAATAATAATAATAAAAATCATTTCCAATGCTTTATCATTTTTAGTTTTCATTAAATTTTGATGAAGAATTTGATGAAAATAATGGCTCTCTTTAATTTTTTTTTTAAAAATTGAAGATGATTTTTAAGTACTCTTCTCCCACTATCTCTCCTCAATCTCTTCCAAGAAGCTTTTAAAATGTAAGTTTAGGGCTTCTTTAGGAATTGAATTTTTTAATAATTTTTAAATTTTTCATGAAAAGAGATTAAAAAAAATAAAGAGAATGATTTAACAATTTGTAATGACTTTTTTACTAAAGAGAAAATTGTCAATAAATCCAATCTGGCAATTGTGTAAGACGTTAGGTCCAATGGATATTGTTTTGTTAGTGAAAAGTTCACATTTTGTGAAATAGTTTAGTGAGAAGTACATTTTGTTATTTTGGAAGACATTTTACTTTCACTTTGACTTGTTAATGTATCTATTGATTTTTTTTATCTGTTTAATTTTTTTAACTATCTATTCAAGTATTTTTGTATCTGTTTATTTTTTTTACTATATATTCAAATATTTTATTATCTGTTGAATTTTTTTAACCTATCTATTCAAATCTTTTCTTATTAGTTGAATTTTTTAAACCTTTTTTTTTTCTTCCTATATGTTGAATTTTGTTGAACCTATCCAATTTGTCTTCTCTATCTCCATCTGTCAAAAATTGAATCTGTTTATTCTTATGTGTTTGTTCTATCTGTTCAACAGCAACAAAAGAAAAAAATTTATCTTTAACAATAGAGATGATCTCACTGTATTTTGCCACCGTGACCTAAATTTAACAACCCAGACCAGTGATTAGCCTATAATCTATGATTAAGAATGCCTAGTAAGTAATTAAGAAGAAATTCTGAATTAATTACATATGTATTGCATTATTTGTGTTTGTATCTGTCTGTCGTAGAATTATCTATCTGTGTTTCTATTTCATTATGTAAATTGAAAGCCTTATCAGCATCTGATCACAGAATTGACTTGATTTATGTGTCATTTGGAATTTTTAGATAATTATGGTAGGTTCAATTAAAATTCGATTCGAAATCAAATAATTAGAATAAATTAATTATAATTGATTAATTCTTAACTCAATTTAATTAGGTCTCATTAATCAAGCCTATATAAGGCACAAGTGATCTCTAGAATGCACTTTACACTCTCATTTCATCATCTTTGAAGCTACAAACGTGAAAGAGAGAGAGAGAGAGAGAGAGAGAGAGAGAGAGAGAGAGAGTGAGAGAGTGAGATCAATAAGAAAATGAAGGATTGCAAGAAATTGTTGAAAATAGAAGAGAACTTGAAAGATTGGGCTTCAACACTTGGAAATTCAAGGCTTCAAGGTAAGAATTCAAGCCTCTAGATGTAATTGAGTCACTTAACACATGGATTCAAGAGAACTAAGTTGATTAATGCAAGAATTGAGCTAAGATTGAAGAATTAAGACTCAATGCATATATGCATGCATATTCATAGCATTTTGGAGTTGATTTCAAGTAATTCTCTCATGCATGTCATTGTTTTACCTTGATTTTGGAAATTCATCAAGTTTTATGATATTTTATATCACTTGATTATGTTTTGGTAGATTAAAGTTCATACCACTTCATACCATGTAATACAATTGAAGTTTCAAGTTTGATTTTGTACGATTGGCAAAGCTTTTGGGCTTTGATTTTGCAAAATGATTTTGAATTCAAAATGTTTTACAAGTTTACATATGTTTCCTCAAGTTTTGGGCAAAAACAGATGTGTTTTGAAGTCTTGAAGTTGAGTTTTGAACTTGAACTGCAATTTGAAAATTCCAGAATTTGCACCCTTCGCTCGAGCGGTGAAGTCTGCACTCGAGCAAAGAATGCGAGCTCCTAGTACTTTTACAAAGTTTGAGGGTTGGCTCGAGCGGCAAAATCTACGCTCGAGCAGCCACCCTTATTTTTTACCTTCTGCTTAAGTGACCGAAGTTGTGCTCGAGCGTAAAATGAGAGCTCCCAGAAGTTTTACAGACTTTTGCAGACTGCTCGAGCATAGGAAGTTGCGCTCGAGCGAAGACCCTTTTCACTAAGTCTTGTGCTCGAGCTACCGTCAAGCTTCCGTTGAGCGAAAAAATCATGCAACCAGTGTTTTTACAGACTTTACAGACCACTCGAGCGACAGAAGTTGCGCTCGAGTGGACTGCCTTATTTTTGAAAATTTGGCTAAATGTTTCAAAGCACATTTCAGTGTCTTCATTGCATCTTAGGCATTCTTAAGCCCTAATTAAGACATAATATTGAGGATAAGACTTAGAAACACACTAAGAACAAAACGTAATGAGTTAAGTATTTTCCAAGCGTGCGTTTCAATGTGTGTCCGTTATTGTTTGTGTAGGTCATGCACTGTTGGCTATCCGATCTGTCTGCTCTGTCTATCTACTTTTGGAGCAAACTGTGAGTAATAACTTAGTATATGTTCAACTTCATTTATTTTTTGTATGATGAAATAAGATCTGTTTTTTGAAATGTTATGTTTTATACAATGAATGATTGTCTAATTTCTGAAATGTATTTGTCGTATCGTTAGCATATCTGTTAGCTGTTACCCGATATCAGAGGTTCCATTATGGAACTTAATATTTTTGCAATCTATTACCTGTACCGGAGGCTCCATCATGGAGCTCAGCATATCTATTATCTGTTATCCAGATCTGGAGGTTCCTTTATGGAACTGGTTACTCATAACCACCCTCTATTTTGCATCTATTTTATATATGTTCTGTATCTATTCTGTTAATGCTATGGATGTACCACGTATGATTAAGCATGAGTCTTTGATTTCTGTATATGATTTGAATAAGAATGTGAATGTGATTATGAATCTGCTTTTTGAATCTGATTTGGGACATCATTCATTTAAATCCCTTTACTCTATTATTATTCACTAGGCTCCAGCTCACTGTATTATTTATGTATGTAGGTGACTAGGTGCATGGCCAGGCTCAAAGTTGATCGCCTGGAATTCTATTTTGTCGGCCAACCTTTGTGCCTCCCGAAGAGGTTCCGGAAAAAATCAAGTGGTCATGTTTTGTGAACTAAGTTTAAGACCTTGTTTCCTTTTTGTGAATTTCAAACAAGTTTCTGTTTATCTATATACTGGGCTAAGTCCCATTTTGGTTTATCTGTATTTATGGATGACATAAGACTAATGTAAATATGACGTCACGCGTGAGTATATAAAGTTTTAAATTTCTGTTCCATGTATGTTTGCACAGCTCAATGGATTATGTATGTTTTATATATCTACTTCCGCAGCCCCTTATTATGTGTTAATCTGTTCAGAGGTGTTTGGCAATCTAAGGATTACTGGCCAGTTATGATGCTAAACCTATAGGGGCGAGTTTGGGTTGTGATACTAAGGGGCTGATAATAATAAGGGAGAACGAAGGTAGGGCTAATCTTGTTGTATTCTAGAGCTTTTTAGCAAGATCTCACCAAATGAATCGTCCAAATCTTGAATTTTCATGTCAAAATCGGATCGCTTAGATTCGTGTAGTGGTGGTCTTTCCCATCGATCTCGCTTTCACTCATGTCCAGAATCATCGGCGACCATCGTGTTGGTGAGAGTGGAGGAAGAAAGAAGGGTAGAGTTGATGTTGGAAGTTCCGTGAAAACCTTGTACGAAGGTGAGGTTTTCGACAATCTCACAGGTGTGACTGGGTTTGGTTGGAGGAGGTAATGAAGGCAGGGATAGACTCCGTGTAGCCAAAAGGTGCTTGACGGCAACGTTGGTAAGGAGGAAAATGGAGGAGAAAGAGATAGAGGAGAGAAAAAGTGAGAGGAAAAGGTAGATACAGAGAAAGAGAGAGAAGTTTGATTATAGAAGGAAGACAGGCATGAATCATATATAAGGGCAGTTTGGTCCTTTTGCATAAGTATGTCTTTATGGACATAGTAATTTAGTGCGTGGATTTTTAGACCGAAAAAATTCAAAATTATATTTATGAACCGAGTGCCTTTTACTAAAAAGTATATTGATTTCCAAACAAGATCTTAGTCTCAATCAATTTCAATCGAAAAGATCATTTAAACAATGAGAATCAAACATAAACACAAAACCCAAACCCTACTTTAACAGGAGGCCTTAAATTAATTTACTATAAGTGGGTTGTAAATTATCTCTTAATCATAAAAAAATAAAAAATAAAAAAATAAAGCTTTTCATTTCCATCTTTTAGATAATTAATTTTTTAAAATTATTTTTGCATAATTAAATGTAAATAGAGTTTGATACATACTTTTAAAATAAGAAAAATCTATAAGCAACCTGGATGAACTGCACCAAATAATCTCATTATTGTTGTTCAAAATTTAAATTTAGAGTAAAAATGTTGACACCAATTTTACTCAATAATTTTTCTTCAAACTTATATTATATATAATCTATATATTTTGATGGTGTGAATTGTCACACTTTTTCCCATTATATAAATACCTCAGACATATTGATGGTGTGTTTCCTATAGATCTCAGGTTTAACTCTCATTAGATGCTATTAACTCATCACAAATTCATCAAATGTGCATACTATTATAAATAAATATGTTATGGTCACTTACAATAAACATTTTTTTGTCATAATTTATTTTCATCCGTACATTATCCTTATGTTATTTGCCCAAGTTTTAAATTTAAAATTTTATAAATTTGTAGTATTTTTTTTTCTCTCTCTTTATATAGATATATATATATTGTCGATGGATAAAACTCCTCCATTTACATTTAAATGGTTAATTTTTTATCGATAGGAATGTAAAAATAGCTCGTGACCCATGAGCGGCTCGAGATGGGCCTTGCCCAGTTAGGCTCGGGCCCGGCCAGCTCGGAACCCTAGGCCTGGGCCGTCATTTTGAATCTTGGGCCGCCCGGTCCATTAGCCTGATCAAGGACTACTCAAAGCTTAGTTCGAGTCCCGACCTATCTGGCCCGCCCGAGGCCTAATGTCATTTTTAATAGAAAAAAATAAAATTTTGGTGGAAAAAATAGAAAAAAAAAAATTTTTTAAAAATGTTTAGGCCTGCCCCAAGCTCGAGCCCAGGCCCAGGCCCACTGATCCGAGCTCGAGACTCAGTTTATCCGAGGCTCGAATACCCCCTAGGCTTGGGCCTGATTTTCTGGCCATGGCTCGACCCAGCGTGGCCTGAATTTTGATAGGAACTCGCGCAGCTCGACATGGGCTGGGCCGGGCCAAATTTATAACCCTACACATTGAATGTACACACTATTTAACTATTATTATTATATAAAATGTACAACACATTGTTATTAACACTTTATCATATTTTTTTGTCATTTTCAAGGGAAAGCCTATGGTATACACCTGTCAAAAGGTGTGTACCATATACACCTTATAATTATACAAAAAAATGGCATAACTCCATATTTTCTAAGTCATAAAAAAAAAAAAAAAATCATAAAATACAAAAAAATTATAACCAAATATCTCAAAATAATGTTATAACCAAAGGAAAAAAATTGGTCATAACTAAAAAAGAAAATGACATAACTAAGTGTGCATATGTTATGAAATGTGTATAATAGAATTCTCCTTACTTTTATATAATTATCGATATCATATTTTATATTATGTTTGGTTTTCTTAATTTTTTTTTTTGTTGAAATATTAGTGAATTTCACAAATAGTATATATTTTTTTTAGCGGCACATATTCTTTTCTTTTCTCTTCCTTTTCCAAACATAGTCTTAAATAAAAGGTGAGAATTTGACACGTAACTCGTTAATACGACTCGAATCGTGTATGTAATTAGAAGGTTAGGGTTAATTATTTTTTTACTCGAACCCGAATATAACACAATCTGAAAATACCAATATTAAATGGGTATGTGAAATCCGAAATTGACGCGTTTAATGCGCGTAAAAATTTGTGTCGACACATTAACACGAACCCACTCTTGACTCGCATATAACCCGAATACAACGTCAATTTAGTAATCATAAGATCTTAAGTAATTCATTCTTATCCATTAGATTAAAATTAAAATCTCCATATAATATGTATATACCTAATGAAGTGTAACCTTAAATTAATGATAAATCGGCTATTCGTTGTGATTTGACAAATTGTTTTTCTTTTCCAAAATCTTGAAGAACTCTTCAATCAAGCAGAAGCCATAATTTTATTTTATTTTTTTGGATTCTTTTTGGCATACAAGTTATAACTTGCAATGGTGAGTCAATGTGATTGACACTTATAAATTATAATATATTTTATTAGTTTATTAATATTTTTTGTGTTACAATTTTTATCCACTTTCGGCTATTTAAAAATTAATTTTTTAACTTTTGAATTTTTTTGAATTACATCACCTCTCTACTTTTTTACATTTTTTTTTATAAAAAAAGTCAAAAAAATCTAAAAAAATTAGCTTTTAAATTACTTTCATAATCCGAATCTGCCCTTAAAAGTTTGGGTGATAACCGACTAGTAATCCGTAAATTATTGAAGGCCTCAAACGATCATACAGAATATTTATGCTAATGGGGCCATAAACGGAAGCATATAATAATGAGAAATCCATTGAGCTGTGCCAATCATGAGCAAAATTATAAAGATAACCTCATAACATATTAATACATTACATACCCAAGCAAAAATATAAGTGGCACAAGAAATTTGCACATATTGTTTACAAACCCAAGACCATAATGGCAAAAACAAAATAAGGTCAAGGTGTGGTGTGAGTCAAAGACAAAACTCCATCTCGGAGGCATGACTCGATTGGGTTACAAAATAGCTCCTTAAGCTGACTCTAGGAGTGTGCTCCACACTGCTGATCACCTACATGTGCATACATAATGTAGCGACCATAATTTTCTTAAGTCATTATTTATTGTTATTATGATTATTATTATCTTATTTTATTTTTTTGGACTTTATTAATTGCATGATTACATGAGAATTTAATGTGTTGTTTAGTTAATTTAATGTGATATTTAATTAGTTTAATGTGGTATTTAATTATATATAACTAATCAGTCTTTATATTTATATATTCATTTATACATAAAAAAAAAAAGAGGGTGTTACATGTATTGTTTTTATAAAATATATTTATATATGTTGTAGTTATTTAATAACATAAAATATATATCATATTTATTTACGTTGCATTTATATTGTATTTGTATTATATAATATAATAGTCATTAGGTCATTGTATATATAATATAATATAGTAGTCAATGAGGTTTAGAAGTCAAGGAGAAAGAAAACAAAAAAAGAGAGTGCTCTGTGTGTGGCGTGAGAGAGAGAGAGAGAGAGAGAGAAATCAAAGAAAGAAGAGAAGGTTATGTGTGCGACTGTGTGAGTGCAAGCCGAGAGAGAAAGAGGAGAGGAGGGAAAAGGAAGAAAAAGATTAGGGTTTTATTTTGGTGGTTTCATTAATTCTCATAAGTGATTCTTTGATCTTCAAAAAAATATTGTGAGTACTGTTGGCTTTTTTGGCTTTCGAAGGTTATTTTTGTAATTGTGAGTGTGCCAGCAAGGATCAATCAGTCCTTACAGAATATTAATTGCCAACCAATTATCAGACGATTGTATTTTAGTTCTTTTAGCCTCAATGAAGAGGACTTTTACTGGTGGCTTTACTTAGGAGAATTAACTGACAATGATTAAATAAAGAACAATTGCAGCATTTCATTAAGTAAAAATGAAAGACTTACAATGATCCAATTCAGCCTTGTAGAGGTTTACAGCAACAATCTACTTGAAACTACTCCTATGAATGAAGTGCAGTGCAGGAATTTTAAAGTACAGCAATGTAAAGAACAGGAAATGTAAAAACTGGAAAAGAAATAAAGTTGATAAAACTGGTTTTATGGATCTGAGTCTGGGGCTTTTTCTGGGGCCTTCTCTGCTATTTATACTTCTCAAGGATAACCATCGAACTGCACTTCTAACTGTCGAACCGCTCCTCCATGATCGCTGATCATGTTGCCTTATAGTTAGCTCCACTATGCCAATACCTGCAGTTAGGCTTCCCTCCTGATTTTGAATTTAAATGTGAGTAACCGTTGAAGCCATATCACTTTGTATCTCTTTGCTAATTCAGTACTACGCAGATCTTGTGAAAACCAATACTAACTGCCACGTGTACGATCACGATCGAAGATTTGATTTGTCTTCTTGAATTGCCCTTATCTTGCCACATGTTGAACTGTGATTGGCTTGTACAAAATATATAGTCAACATTATCCCCAACACTAATATAACCAATACTTGGTGATATTAGTGGATCAAGGTATTTTATCCACGTCTTAGAACGTGCATGGGCTTTTGCATTTCTCAGAAATGCAACTGTCATTTATCATTTGCATTAAATTCTCGTCTAACCCTTGAACACTCCCACTATCTTAGTATTCGAAAAGACTGATACATCTTTTATGGCTAAGCCAATCTTCTCTTACATTGATCATGCATACGAAGAGTTATTTGATGACACTGTTCGTCCTCGAAAGAACTTGCATGCATTGATTAGTCATCTTTATCCACCTCAATTTATACAAGTTATGGAAGCTTTCACAAATCACTGTCCTTCGAACCAAGAACCTACTACTTACGATTCTTTAGAACACAAATTTGCAATCATGGATATCGGAAGCTCTTCTTCTGGAACGAAACTATCCGCGTGGGACGAAGTTGCTGCTGTTTCTTCTTCTTCTTTTACGGCTTCTGGCTAGGGAACTTGGTCCGCTAATGCTCAACCTCAGACAAGGGAACGCACTCATCATCGTTTCCCTGAATTCGATGACCCTTTTGACATTCCTCCTTTCAAACGCAGTTCAGTAGTATATCTATATGTTTCTATTAATCGTAGCCTCAGTCTTGAAGACAATCTGCTTACATCATGGTACACTTCTACCTTGCCATCTCGGATGGTTCGAAGTGTCCCACATCCCGTTGAAACTCTAAGGATCAGCCATACGCTTTTAGCCAAAAAGGCAAAACTTTACCCCTCTGATTGGCTAAAATGTGTGACCAAGCCTGAATTTCTGGACTCACCCAGGGAACCTCCGATTGTTCCTCCTCTCCCTTCTAACCCAGATTGGATTAATGAGTTGAAGCTCACTCTCTCTGAAGGCCAATCCTTTCCCCCTTATAGAGTCCCAGTGCCTCCAACTCCCTATTAGCAATTCAAGGCTCAGATATTGCTTGATGCATTCTCTCATTTATCCTTCAAGGTCCTTCGAAATGATATTCCCCACCAAAACTTTCTATGGGCTTGTGACATTATGTCTCGACGCCATCTCCTTAACCCTGTGGCCCAAGTAAAGCTCCATACCTTTTTAGACGAACTTCCCCTTCTGCTTAACTGGCACTTCCATGCTTCCATTACTAGTGAAGTTCTGGATGAAGCCAATTCTGCTCGAATCTAGGTTTAATATGAGGCATAGAACCTTCATGATGAGTATGAATCCTTTAAAAATCAAGATTCTGAGTATGGGGAGGATAAAGCCTTAAAGCAAATAGAATGAAGTGCATGAAGAATGGGAAATGGACGCCACAGATAAAGCCTTAAAGCAAATAGAATTCAAAGTGAAAGTCCAACAACTCACTTCTCAATTAAGGGCTTACCAATTAGACAAGCCAAACTTGGACAAGATAGAAGATAAAGTAGGAAAAGAATTTTCGTATATTGAATTTTGCTAGACTAAATTTCATGACCTTGTAACTCTGTCCATTCTGTATTTTTACGAAATCGAGAATGTAATCAAATGAACTCTAGTATCAACAACATTTATCAATAAAACTGAGCTTTCCGAATTTCATTTGTTAAATTCTGATTTAGCACTCAAATTATGAACTACGTGGTTGATGTGTTTTAACTCCACTTTGACTCAAACTCTTCTAAAGTGTGAAATCTTTTCTTTTGAGAAAGCAATTTTTGCCTTTCATACCGACCCTAGGGCTAACATATTTCTTCACCCAACGACTTCGAATTAACCAACCTTGCCCTTTGAAACTTTATTCGATCACATTCAATTTCCCAACATATGGTTAATATAATCAAATGATTTCGAATCAATTAATTTTCTTTCGAACAAACAGTCTATATTTTTCAAAATATGGAAACCTCTGCTAAGTACTGCACTGTTTTATTTGGAAAGAGTAATTTCTTCTATATACTATCAAACCAGTTATTGGTTTCAAAACTTGGAACAAACAATATCCAGCCATGAGGTATTTCAAACTTTTGCTTCGAAGGATACTACTCTCATTAAGAAACCTAAAACAGGTCTTTAATCCCTTTGAAGTAAACAAATACTTGATCATTCTTACATCCTTAGGTGTGGAATTTGCTTCAAAGTTAGCTTTCCAGTTTCGAAGCCATTGTTATTTGACTTTGGCGCAAAAATCTGGTTTCGAAGCCAAATATTTTATTTCGAAGCTGACATCAGCATCTGAGATGTGTTTCCCTCCAAAAGTATCAATATTAAAGGAAACTCTTCGTATCTGTACTTTTAGTACTTCTTTACGAATTACACGATATATTTTCCAGACACAAAGGTTGTAGAACCCTTTTATTTCGTGCTCTGAATTCACTTGTTTGCTCAACACACAAACCCTTCCCCTCTATTAACCCTCTCTTCCTTGCTGCTTGCCACCAATAGATTCTTCTTCTCTGCAAGTACCAACTGGCGATCGTATAAGCCCAACAATGGCTTTGAAGAGATGTATTCAGGAAAAGATCGCCAAATTTACAGCTGATGGGTCAAGTACCATAGACGGACGCCTTTTTGTTCCTCGCCATAGCGATAAACAAGAATATGTCCTAGGTCCCATCTTTCGAGAAGCTCCTGCTCAACTTCCAGCTTTATACCATCATTTGGAGGACCACTTTCTTCTCTATGAAGGGGGGCTCAACTGGGGAAATTGGAAAATGAACCGACCTCACCGTTGCTGGCCGACATTGAAGGCTAAGTGGGAGAAATGGTATGACAGAGTTGTGCCTGCAAGAGAATGTGACTTGCAAGAGCTCTATATTCTCGACGCCCTTCGTTTTTCCAGGTTTATCATTCCTGAAGATCCTTTTTTGATTCTTGCTACTCTTTGCTTTTGGAACATGGCTTTTAATTTTTTTCAGTTTCGGTGTGGTATGACGGCCCCCACCGTTCTTGATATCTGTCATCTCTTAGGGCTTTCACCACTTGGTACTCCTTTTACACCTAGCTACCCAGACCTTTCTGTTAAGTTTTCCCTTCCACCCTTAAATTCCTCCTACAGTGATTTTGTAAAGGCTGAAAATAAAAGGGAAGGCCTCGTGAGAGATCGAGAACTCTTTTCTTTTGTTCTATACTGGTTGTGTAAATTTCCCTTTTGTACATCATCTCAGCGGATCATGCCTGAGTTCGCCCCACTTGCGAAGGCCCTTGTTTGAAGAAATGAATAGCCTTTGCCCCTTACCTTTTAGGCCATATCTATAGAGCTTGCTCCCAATTTTGTGAAAGACCTCTCGACATCAATCAGGGAGGCCCCCTCTGGGTGCTTTAACTCTGGCTCTTTGCATACTTTACTGACTTGCATCCTAAGTGCTTGAAGTTTTTAGTTCAAGACCCTAGTACTTACGGAGAAAAGTATGCTGGAGTTGCTCTTTATCCTGCTCCCTTTGCCAATTACCTCACATTTTTTCATCAACTTCCTATTTCCCCAGCTGCCACCTTCTTTTGCGCCTTTGATGCCAACAAAGGACCAACTTGGCTGCAAACATTCTTGGCTGATAAAGAGTGTTCCATCCCATCACACAAAGATATGTGGACTTCTATTTTGTTGCCGAGGGAATTGTTCATTGGTACTTTAAACCCTCAAGCCTACAAGTGCATACCTGAGGTATATTGCCCTTCTCAGTTTGCCAGACAATTTGGGCTTACTCAAGGAATTCCCATTCCACTCTGTAGTCTCTTGAATGTCCATCTCACAGTCAGAGATCTAAGAGTACCCAAAATCAAACTAGAGGAGGCAACATTTAAGCTGTTAAAAGACTTGAGTGAGTTCAAATTTACACCCTTCGTCCCCTCTGGTTTAGCTTTAAAGAGATTTCAAAATTGGTGGACAGCCAATATGAAAGTGCATCTAGCTATACATCCTCATGATTTACTGATAGGGCTAGGTGTGCCTTCTAAGGCTAAACTAACAGCAGCCGGGAACATTCTCTCTCTTTCCATAGCTGTCAAGACTGTTCCTGTAGCCTCACCCCCTCCTGCTAGAGTTACCAGAGCTGCTTCGAAAAGAGGTACGTATTTTTTAGGTTTCTTTTTTTTTAGACTTTTTTGTTTGTTTCCTTTACATTCATACCTCTTGGTGTAGGGTCTCCACAAGAAGAATCTCCTAAGAGAGCTGAAGCTCTAGCTACTCTCAAAGACAAACATTAGTAGAAAAAAAAAAGAAAGCTAATACTCACTCCTGAAGAATCTGAATCTCAGATTGAAGAGAGAGAGATTGAGAAAGAGCAGGAAATACCATTACAGAGAAAAAAGAGAAAGAAGATGACTGTCTCTCCTTCTGATTTGGTCGAAGACCCCACTCATGAGGCAGCTGCCAAAGCAGTAGAAGAGGAACTCACTCCTGAAGAATCTGAATCCCAAATTGAAGACAGAGAGATTGAGAAAGAGCAGGAAATACCATCACAGAGAAAAAAGAGAAAGAAGATGACTATCTCTCATTCTGATTTGGTCGAAGACCCTACTCATGAGGCAACTGCCAAAACAGTAGAGGAGGAACATTCCAAAGAAATAATTGTTTTTCAAAAAGCTGAGAAAAGGCGACAGCAACAATTATTAAGGGATGAAGCAGCTGCCACTGATGCAACCCAAAGGAAAACAATAAGAAGACAACACACTGCCGAGCATTATTCCCTCCGTAACTCTCCCGTCATTGCCACCACCTCTGAAACCAGTAATTTTTTTTCATGTCTCCACTTTCTTTTCCCAAATTGTTGATATTGAGACTTAACATTGTTTTGTACCTCTTCCTTTGCAGTGACAACTACTGAGCCTATTCTCTCAATAAGGACTTCCTCAGTTTCGGTTAAAGTTAATCAATCGCAAAATGTGAAGTCTATTCAGATAATACTCCCACTTCCTAGGCCTATATTCTCCGTACCCTCCTTGCGGCCAAATATCCCTGTTCCTCTTTCTTTTGATTTAACTCCATACCTCCCTCATTTGTCATTCGATTTTACTCAATTTGATTCTCTTTCGAGCTTTACTTCTCCTCCCCCTCCTAAGGATCTAGCTGCTACTTCATCTTTGATGGTAGCTGATTCCTATAGAGAAGGTACTGGTAGCTCTCCAATCCATCATCCATTATCTTTGCCTAGCTCCAGTCCTTCTTCTCTTGACCAACTGGTAGCCAAAACTATAGAGACTGCTAAGGATACTCCACCTTCTTCTCCTATTCCTATGCAGTCATTTCTTCTTTTTACCAGGGCTCTTTATGTACCTTCCATGTCAATGGATGAGATGGATATCTTTGAGGCTAGACTTGCTAGTCTTTTTGACATACCTTCTACATCTCCAATGACTAGCAATGAGACTGAGCCATTAGTTCTAGCTGATTCTCTGCTAGAAATTTTTATGAGCTCTTCCTTCACTGGTAAGACTTCCTTGCCTTCGATAGACTTGGACAGTTGTCTGGAACTGCTGGCATCTTTTTCGAGGATTCCTTTCGAAGCCTTATAGAGGCCTATAATCAAAAATAGCTTCCTTCAATTTTGCAAGATTGTTGAGCAATCCGGCATAGCTGTCTCCAGTTATTTGTCTCAGACAGCAGCCACCATTGATTTCTACATCAACATTTGTCATGCTACCAAGGTTGCAAAGGAGAAATTGGTGAGGGATCAGAGTTTTGTTTCTAAAGTACATACTGAGGTGTCAGAATCGAAAGAACAACATTCATTTGTCTCCCAATTTCAAGCTCAATTGTTGGAAAAGAAGGCTCAACTTGAGGAAGAATTATCAGCAGTTAACCAAGCTTTGAACTGGACTACTACCAAACTGCAAATCACTAATCAAGAGCTAGCTGATCGAAAGCAAGAAATGATTACAACCATTCAATTGTTTCCATCCATCAAGAATGGAGCATCTATTGTGAAAGAACAATTTAAACACTGTACTGACTTTTGGGCCAATCTATGGCTACATGTATTTGACTCTTTATGAAATAAATTCTTATTTATCATTGAAGTGTTCTCATGTTCTTTTATTTAGCACTTATTCTATTCCTTGTGTTTCCCACACGGTTGGATAATAAGACTTCAAATATCTGCCATTAATCTTTTTGGGATGTGCATATCCATTCAAATTTCTCAAATGGTATGCTCCAAAAGGCAGGACTCTATGAACTTGATATGGTCCTTCCCAGTTAGGTGACCATTTGCCAAACTTGTGGCTTTTAATCCCTATTGAGAGTATTGTCTTCCATACCAAGTCACCTTCATCAAAACTAATGTGCTTGACTTTCTTATTATAGTTTTTGGCTACTTTCTTCTTTTGGAAAAGAATGTTGTTTAATGCCAGAATCCTAGCTTCATCTATACTTTCTAATTCTAAGCATATACTCTGATGGTATTCCTCAAGAGCTAACTGGTCTCGGCATCTCACCCTCAAGGACTTAACATTAATTTTCACAAGCAGCACTACATCATGCCCATATACTAAGGTATAAGAAGTGATTTCTATGCTTGACCTTGGAGAAGTCCTATAAGCCCACAATACATCCAATAATAAATTATGCCAATCTCTAGGATTGTCTTCAATAACTTTCTGTATTCTTTTTTTCAAAGACTTATTGGATGATTCAGCTTGACCATTGGCTTGTGCATAATAGGGGGTGGAATTAACAAGGCTAATTCCAAACTCTACCACAAAAGACTTTACCATTTTCCCATCAAATACAGTCCCATTATCAATAGTTATAGTCTGTGGGATACCAAATCTATGGATTAATTCCTTAATGAATCCAATGACTTCAGTCTGGTCTACAGCCTTGTATGGCTTAGCTTCGACCCACTTAGTGAAGTAATCAGTGGCCACTAAGATGAAACAATGATGCTTCAAAGAGGGTGGGTGTATTTTTCCCATCATATCCATGGCCCATCCTCTAAATGGCCAAGGTTTCACAATTGCATGCAGGTCAGTTATGGGCATGTGCCTTATTGTGCCATGCTTTTGGCATGCCTGGCAACCTCTTGCATATTCTATGCAGTTTTTAAGGATAGTTGGCTAATAGTAGGAATGCCTTCGAAGCAGCCATCTCATCTTCACACTGGGCTGATGAGCACCGCAGCTGCCTTCGTGAACCTCAGCCATAGCTGTCAATGCTTCCTTTGGGCCTAAATATTCCAATAATAATGCATCTCCCCCCCTTTTGTAGAGAGCATTACCATACATTATATATTGCATAGACTGTAATTTAATTTTGCTGCTGGCCTTCGAAGATGGGCTAGCCAGATACTGCATTATTGGATGCCTTCAATCTTGTTCTTGTAAGTCATTATGATTGACTTCCAAGACCACATTCCTTTTATTTAAAGGTGGTATTACTTTCCGATATGTTGTTTGGCTTATATCCTTTCGAGTATTATCCTTTCTCTTGAAATTCGAAGCTTTCTAAGCCACATCATTAGCTTTATTATTCAAGAATCTTGGGACATGAGTTACATTTGCTATCTGAAATTGAGAAAGCAGATGTAATGCAACAACATAGTATGGCAACATGCTTATACTTTGACATTTGAAAATCCCTTTCACCTGGTTAACTACGAATTGAGAATCTCCAAATATGTCAACTGCGTGAGCTTGTAATCCAATAAGTATTTTCAGTCCCACTATTAAGGCTTTATATTCAGCTTGATTATTGGAACAAGTAATTTCATCCACTCTGAAACCATGCGTGGTTTCTACTTCTTGTGGTGACTTAATTACTATACTAATTCCAGTTAAACCATTGGCTTTTGATCCATCGAACCACACTTTCCATGGTTCAACACTAGCCACACCAAGTTCCATTATCTCTTGGCTTTCTGTTTGACATGGATGGTCTGCTAAAAAATTAGCTAAAACTTATCCTTTTATTGCCTTTTGGGGGACATATTCTAGATGAAATTCTAATAAAGTTAGTATCCATTTGCCAATTCTTCCCCTCAACATGGGTCTAGATAACATACATTTAACCAAATCTGTGGTTGCAATTACCAAGACAGTTGTAGGCAAAAGATAGTATCTTAATTTCATTGCAGCAAAATACAATGCAAGGCACAACTTTTCTACAGCTAAGTATTTATATTCACAAGAATCTAGAAACCTATTAAGGTAATAAACAGCTTGCTCCTTACCTTTTTCATTGTCTTGGGCTAAGAAAGCTCCCAATGAATCCTCTGCTGCAGTTATGTACAACTTCAAGGGCTTATCACCTTTTGGTGGCATCAACACTGGAGGGTTGGCCAAGTAGGCTTTGATTCCTTCGAAAGTAGTTTGATGCTCTGCTGTCCACACAAACTCCTCTTCATCATTCAGCCTTAATAAGGAAAAAAAAACTTTAGTTTTCCCTGCAGTATTAGAAATGAATCTTCGAAGAAAATTAACCTGTCCAATGAATTTTTGTAATTCTTTCTTACTTGATGGAGGTCTGGCTTCAATGATAGCTTTGGCTTTATTCTGATCAATCTGTATTCCCTTTTTATGTACTACATAGCTCAAGAAGTTTCCAGCTGATACGCCAAAAGCACATTTGAGAGGATTAAGTTTCAACTTGAACCTTCTCATTCTTTCAAAGGCTGCCTCCAAGTGGATCAAATGTTCTTTCATGGATTGGGACTTTACTACAATATCATCAATATAACACTCTAAATATCCTCCAATGAGGTCATGAAAAATAGTGTTCATAACCCTTTGATATGTAGCCCCAGCATTCTTCAAACCAAATGGCATTTTAACCCATTCGAATGTGCCAATATTCCCAGGACATCTGAATACTGTCTTGTGGATATCCTCCTCTGCAATACAGATTTGGTTATAACCAGAATGCCCATCCATCATTGATAAAACTTGATGCCCTGCTGAACTGTCTACCAACAAATCCACTATAGGCATAGGACACTCATCTTTTGGGGTTGCTAAATTCAAGTTTCTGAAATCGATGCATACCCTCATTTTACCATTCTTCTTAACTACAGGCACAATATTGGATAACCATTCAACGTACTTGGTTGTCCTAATAAAGCCTGCCTTGAGGAGTCTAAGAATTTACTCCTTAACTTTTTGAATCACTTCTGGACTCATTCTTCTTGGTTTTTGCTTGTATGGCTTGAAATTAGGCCTCATAGGGAGCCTATGTTCCACTAATGATCTATCCAATCCTGGTAGTTCATTATAAGACCATGCAAAACAATCATTGTATCTCTTTAAGACCAGCAACAGCTGGTCCTTGTCAAGAGCATTCAAACAAGCACTTACATAGGTGGGCTGCTGCACGGAACCTTCCCCTAAGTCCACTTCTTCCAAGGGGTCTTGTATCTGAGAACTTATTGATGCTCCTTCTTTGATTCCTTCTGACTTCGAAGCAATCTCCTTGCTTTATTTTGCTCCCAGCTTCTTTGATTCATCATCTTTACCCTCCTTCTCATAGACAAACTCTGTCCACAAGGCTTCTTCCTCCTGTATTTCCTGGACTTTTGTTTCAATGTCCAAAGCACAATATTTATCTAAGGCCAAAAATCTGACCTGTTGCTATTCCTTCTTACAACCAATCATCATGGCTTCTTTCGCTTGCTCTTGCATTTTCTGGACTATTGATTTTACATCCAATACTGAGAACTTAATTAGAGCCAAAGACTTGGCTTCTTGGGTTTCATCTTTTTGCCTACAACCAGGCATCATTGTCATCCTTAACGACAAACTCTTCATCAGCACTCTCCTGAATCAAGTGCTTTAGATGTACAAATTCCTCATCAGCCGTCACTTCAGCTAATCCATCAGGTTTTCTCAGTATACTGAGTGGTGCCACTCCTTCAGTATATAATTTGGCCTCTGTGAAATCTGCACAAGCTATGAAGGGTTAAGGATCTACATTGATCTCCTCCGTCTCTCCATTGCACAAGGCCATCATGATTTTCTGATGTAAAGAGGAAGGCACACATTTATTGGTGTGAATCCAATCTTTTCCAAGTAAAGCATTATACTTAGCATTGCTGTTGATAATGAAGAATGTTGTCATGCAGTCCCTGGTTCCCACACTCAGGTTGATGGAAAAATACCTTAGGCCATCTGTTTGTCTCCAGCGAAACCAGCAATGGCTGTACTGGTTGGGATTAGTCTAGGGTTCTTATTTCCTAGTTTCTTCAATGAAGATTTTGGAAGCAGGTTTACTGCTACCCCGTTATCCACCAGCACCCGATTCATCTATATTCCATCGAAGAAGGCCTTGATATACAAGGGTTTGACATGCTGTGTCATGGACGTCGTGGGATACTCAAAAGGGTATGAGAGGTTAATACTTACCTCTTCCTCACTCTCGTCTTCAGTTTCCATTGGTGTGGCTATTTCGGATTCGTCTTGCACCATACTTACTTGTGAGACTTCACTGGAGACTGGAATTGGGTCAATCTCCTGACCTTGGTTTTCATCTTCAGATTGAAACTCCTGTGGTAATATAAGCACCATATTCACTGACACTGGAGGGAACGAGCCAAATTGGACGACTGGCTGTACCTGCTTTCCTTCTTGGTCAACTTGTTCAGTTACTTCAGAAGCGTCCTTCATGCTGCATTCTGGCACTTCTGTATTAGTAACTTCCTTCGAAAGGTCTATTTCTGTTGGTTTTTCGACCAATAATGTCTGTTCAGCCATGAAGGCTTCAAACATTTATTCCTCAACCATCCCTTTCCTCTGGCCTGGGACGACTTCATCTTCTATCTCACTATCACTTTCCATCAAAGCTTTTTTCCAATCCTATCAAGCTGGATCTTTCCTTGGCCTTTAGTTCGGAATGAACTTTGGCCAACTGCTTCCTGCTACAACTCCTTTTGTCTGGAAGAGTCAATTTTAGATTATGGTCTAACTTTGAATCTTTTTCTCCCTCTGCCTGGCTCTTTAGCTGAACCAATGAAGAACTTTCTCCACCTTCTTTCAGATCCTTCTGGTACTGAGTGTACCTTCGTTGGATCTTCCTTCTTTGGGACCTAGAAATCACTCGGACCATATTTGGTTCTTTTGTTTTCGGGTGCTTAAGCAATACCCAATTGTTTGGAGCCGCCAAAGGAGGTTTGACCATCCTACCTTGGTTTCCAACAACATTTCTTTGTGTAGACATCTTCCTAGGTTTCTTCTGCATGACAAACCAATCTGGAACTCCAAGTACCCATGAACCTACTGACCCAGTTGTTGAACTGTTTCTTTCTTCCTTCAAAGCCATCTTTGAAGCTGGCTGTCAAGGCCACTGTTTGGCCCTGACTTCCTGTTTTGGGCCTACCTTAGGCCTTTGATGAAGGTGGCCACTTTCCGTCCTGCGTGAGGCTAGTCTAGGAGGCCAATCTCTGGCTTTGATCCCATAAATTGAACCCTTCTCCGGTCTCCTTTCAAGATGACTGCTCTCAATTTTGTAATAATTAGGTAGTCTGGACTCATATAATGGCCTCTTGCCTTTAGAATGCATTCTAGCGGCTGTTGGCTCAACCATTAATGGCTGCTGCCTAATACTAGTCGGATATGGCCTTTTGTTATAAGCACTGGTTGGTTTAGGACGCCTCTGCACATCTTTGTAATATTGCTTTCCATCAATTGGAAGCCCTTTCAACCACTTGTAGCTCAGCCTGCATCTGGGACACATTCTTTGCATGACAGCTGCTTCTAAAGAATCGTCATCCGATGCTTCTTCATCAGAGTCTTCCCTCTGGTCTGAGAAACCTTGTCCAATTGCTGATAGATTTCCAGTGTCTTTCTTGACAGTTGTCTAGCTGGCAACATGCATTTGCACATTGACTTCTTCCAATTCTTTCAAGGACAAGTTCTGGAAGCCTGGCATGATAACATTGGCTGCCACCTCTCCAATTTCTAGGAATGGATTTGTATTAATCCCTATGGCCTTTTCTGCTTTAGTTGGGAATTTTAAACTTTCCTTTCGAATCTACTCTTGGATCCTGTCTCGAAAAACAATGTAGTTTTTAGTTGAGTGAGACCAAGAATTATGCCATTTACAATACACTTTTCCTTTGAGTTCCTCTGGAGACAGAATTTTGACTCATTTTGGTAACTTTAGGAAATTTGCAGCAAGCAAACGATCAAAAATGTCATCTGCCTTTGTTAAGTCAAAAGAGTATTTTCTATGAAGGTTTTTCTTTTTAAACTGCTGATCAATTGTTGTATCTTTATGAATTAATGCCTCACAGATCACAGGTTCTTTCCCTACAATCTCTGCTGCATCAATCTCATAATTAGGATCTCTATAATACGTCTTGTACGATGCATTACTTCGATCTTGTTCTTCTTCTAGTAATGCTTCATACCTAGACACCTTATAGGTTAATTCCACTAAGTCTCTAAACTCAGTTGAGTCAAACTTCTTTCAAAGCCTAAACTCTAGACCATTTTGAGCCAATCTCACAAATTCAGGCTCTGGTAAGATGATCCTACATTTATTTCGTGCTCTTTTAAATCTGGCAATAAACTGAGTAGCCTTCTTATCAGGCCTTTGACTCAATCTTGCCAAGTCTGCCATGGAAACCTCTGGCTCTGTTTGGAAGAATTGGGCATGAAATGCCTCTTCCATTTGTTGCCAAGTTTGGATAGAGCCAGGTGTAAGGTTAATATACCATGCAAATGCTCTCCCAGTTATAGAATTTGGGAATAATCTAAACTTCATATAGTCATTATTGGTAAATTCACCGCACTGAGCCGCGAACCTAGCAATATGCTCAATCGTTGACTGGTTTCCATTCCCATAAAAAAAGGCCAAATCTGGTATCCTGAAACCTCTTGGGTATTCATGTACCATATCTACCCATTCTGGGTACGGTTTCCTATACACAGGAGTCTGAACCCCCCGAGCCATTGGTCCACACATCTATCTAACAATGTCAACAATTTGGTCCATAGGGACCATTTTTTGTGCCTGTTGAACCACTACTAGAGGAACAAACACAGGATTTAGTGGACAACCTTGTGCCTAGGGTCCTCTTGGTCCATAGGGTGTTATGTTTGGGACTGGTTGTCCTTGTGGTGCTGGCTGCTGTTGAGGGTATGGATGACCTCTTTGAGCCTGTCCTGCAAAAGGACCTGTGAAAGGTGCTGGAACAAGTGTTGTGTCTCTTCCAGTTGTAGGAAAACCTTCCAACCCCCCGGGGTATAAATTCGAATAAAGGGTTAGTGAACCCCCTCGTGCCAGGTATGGCTTCGAACATGGGATTTGGAACCATCCTTATATAATTTTCTTGTACTGGGCCAGATCTACTAATTTGCATGGCTTCACTGTTAAGTAATGAGGCATTTTGACTTGCTATAGGCCTCGAAATAGGTTCATACCAAGACTGAGGTGATGGTCTTTCATAATTTTGATTACTAGTTTGACCATTAGAATGTCCATTAATTTGCATAGGCTGTTTATCTCTAGCCAATCTTTGCAGAGGGACATTTGAAATTTCCTCCATGTGTCTTGTGTTTGTTGGTTGGTGGGTATTCATTCGATCCAAAAAGGATATTGCCCACTTTTCCATTGTATTCATTAACTGTTGTCCCATGACATCTACTAGGCCACCCCATGGATTCATTGGCTGAGTAGTTGGAACAGTGGATGGTCCAATTTCTTGGTTTCGTCCAATATTATGAACATGTGGTACTTGTTCCGAAGTGCTGGTCTGTTCGACCATAGGTTCTGATAAAATGGGTGCTTTCACAGGATGTGTTATCACATTATCCTCTGGATTAGGCATTTCTACCTCTCATTCCACGCCTTCTTCCAAGCGTTCATTTTCTCATTGTCTCCTACGTCTAGCCATTTCAATTAGTCCCACCGAGCGTGCCAAAAATATATGTTGGCTTTTTTGGCTTTCGAAGGTTATTTTTGTAATTGTGAGCATGCCAGCAAGGATTAATCAATCCTTACAGAATATTAATTGCCAACCAATTATCAGACGATTGTGTTTTAGTTCTTTCAGCCTCAATGAAGAGGACTTTTACTGGTGGCTTTACTTAGGAGAATTAACTGACAATGATTAAATAAAGAACAATTGCAGCATTTCATTAAGTAAAAATGAAAGACTTACAATGATCCAATTCAGCCTCATAGAGGTTTACAACAACAATCTACTTGAAACTACTCCTATGAACGAAGTGCAGTACAGGAATTTTAAAGTACAACAATATAAAGAACAGGAAATATAAAAACTGGAAAAGAAATAAAGTTGATAAAACTGGTTTTATGGATCTCAGTCTAGGGCTTTTTCTAGGGCCTTCTCTGCTATTTATATTTCTCAAGGATAACCATCGAACTGCACTTCTAACTATCGAACCGCTCCTCCATGATCGCTGATCATGTTGCCTTATAGTTAGCTCCACTATGCCAATACCTGCAGTTAGGCTTCCCTCCTGATTTTGAATTTAAATGTTAGTAACCATTAAAGCCACATCACTTTGCATCTCTTTGCTGATTTAGTACTACGCAGATCTTGTGAAAACCAATACTAACTGCCACGTGTATGATCACGATCGAAGATTTGATTTGTCTTCCTGAATTGCCCTTATCTTGCCACGTGTCGAACTGTGATTGGCTTGTACAAAATATATAGCCAACAAGTACAAAACCCAATTCTCTTGATTTATGTTTAATTCGTTGTTTTTATTTATTTGACGTTGAATTGATTTCGTATTTGCATAAAGATGATAGATTAATTTTAATTATTTTGATTAGTTGTGTAGGTAAGGTTTAGGGTTTTTAGATGATTGATTGATTTTAATTATTTTGTTTAGTTGTGTATGTAAAGTTTAGGGTTTTTAGTTGATTGATTGATTTTAATTATTTTGATTAGTTGTGTATATCAGGTTTAGGGTTTTTATATGGATTTATTTTATGGTTGTAATCATACTCATGGTTATATGAAATTAAAATTAATTAGGAACCCATAGATAAATTCCTTACACTCCACCATGACTCCATGGATTGTTGTTTTATTTAAGTGTTGGTGAGAAAGAGTGTATAAAAAAAAAGTGAGGATTATGAGATTTATTTGAATGCCTTAGGCTTGACATTGTTATGTTTATTCTCATGAGTGAGATGTTGTGTATATATATATTGTTGCCTCGTTCTCATGAGTAGACGAGTGTTTTGATTTACGCGCGTATGTATATGCTAACCATCCGGGAAGTGTGGGTCAAACTCGGGACGATATCCCCGTGCAAGTTTGGCTTCGGAGCGGTGTTAGGTATACGGGAGGCACATGAGATATATGTGTAGGCCGGAAGTGATGGGCCGAAGTGGTGGGGTTAAGGTATAAAGAATTTAATCATGAGTTTATTAGTATAGTGTGAATTGTATTGATTTGTACATCTTGAAAAATAGTAAAAAATATCGATAAATTATGAAATTTGAGCAGAGGCATGTATACATGATTCTAAATAACTTTTGTGTTTTAACTTTTTATTAAAAAGATTGATTAGAATTTATAATCGAATAATCTTGGTTATTGTAGTTTTGATTTATTTTACCAATGCAGATTTTAGAGGCTGTTTTAACCCATGAAATGAGCTCATTTTTATTGGTTTCACGAAACTAAAGTAAAACATTATTATGCACACTTTTCGTGTTTTGAACTTTTCCGAAAAAAATCATCTTAGGATAGTTTCTGTTCGTTTTCAGTTTCAGATTTTTCGGTTGAAATTCGTCTGGGTTCTTCTATCAAGTTTTTCTCTCAACCTGTTTAGTTTCTACTAAATTCGTTGGCATTGTCTTTTCGAAAATTTGATTCTGTACAATTTTTCTTCTTTGAGTTTTGGTCAATTCGAATTATTTAAGTATGAAACGGTGTATTTTTTATACTTCTTTAGCAAGTTACTTATGATTATATTATACTAACTTTATTTTTTTGCAGGATGGTGGGTCTTACTAACTTTTTATGCAGGGCTGACCCACCATATTTTTATTTCTATTTTGTTATTTTATACTCAATTTATATTTCGTTGTGTACGGACAAGAAACTAAATGCCATCGTATCTCAAGAAACTACCCATTTGTCTCGGTGCAGATGAAACTACTTGTCTTGTCCCGTAACAAGAATTAAATGTATTTTTGTTTGTGTCTGGTGGACACGTGGGTGTTAAATCTTGTACTCATACCAGTATACTTATATACTGACCCGTTTTGTCTTTTGGCAACTCGGGTGCGTTCTGTTTGAGCGCAGTCGAGCTTCCTTTGCAGGATTAGTTGAGGCTATGGTGGTGACAAGAAATAACTATGATCGTAGGACATGTCGTTTGGACTTCTTTTGTGTTCTTGAGTTTAGGGTTGATATTAGTTTATATATTTATTATTTTTTTTTATGACTTTAGTATTGGAATAATTTGGCATGGTTTGTAACCGTACTTTATTTAAGTTGTTTTGACTAGTTGTTGCTACCTTAATGTTGAGGTATTGGTTAGTTATGAGATTATGGTGGATGGTTTGGTTGGCATTTAGTTTTTTTTGTTTCACCCCTAGGATTTAGATGGTGGAATATTGATTGGGGTTTAGTCCTAATTTAATAGTTAATTGTCCGAATTTTGGGGCGTGACACATAATATTGGGTGAGCGAAGTTCAATGAGTAATAATACAGTATAGCAGTGTAAATAGATGATCATAAGGTTCTCACAATATCGATAATCATATAACAGATGGCCTCGAGCCCAATCATATAACAAGTGGCTTAGGCCCAAACATATAACAAGCGGCCACGGGCCCAAACATATAACAAGCGGCATCGGGACCAATTATATAACAAGCGGCCTCGAGCCCAATCATATAACAAGCGGCCACGGGTCCAAACATATAACAAGCGAAAACAAAACGACCTTAGGTCCACATTGCACATGTCATATAATATTAATGAAGTTCCTTCATTTCGATCAAATGGTACATTTAAGTTTGATTCCAAATCACATTAAAGCTTGTTTCAAATCACATGGTATCAAATATTGTCTATCAAACCTTTCATAACTCTAAGTTGTAGTGCAGTATCCGAAAGTCTTATTTAACTTGCTAAATTACCATACATGACAATCGTCAAAGATTAACATCATACAGAACGTTTATAGTGAATCATTAGCTTATACAAAATGTCTAAGACGGATCATAGACAAATAATAGTTACTGAGGGTCAAGGTATATTTTTCCAATTTATCATAATCATTGCTAAAAAGGGAACTCATTCATTCTTATCAAAATATTTTTTCAGAAACTTGCCATAGCATAATTACGCCGATGATTTCAAGCGTATTTTATCATTTTGAAAACACTCGTCAAGGCACATAATTTATACAAAGTATAAGTTTCATAATTCTAAAGTATTCCATATGAAAATATCGTTACAAAGAAATTACTCACAGTGTTTGGTGGGATGATACTCCTTAACGACTCAGCCTGCAGAAACATAACAAAACATAACATTTCAAAACACATTGCCTTCAATTCACTCAATTGATTTATTCGTTACATAACCATTCAATCGTTCCCCATTTTTTAATCCCTCTCAAGGGTTTAATGCTAAACTTCTCTACATGTGAATCGCGTACAAAACATATGTCAAAGATGTACTTTAAACGACCCTAAATGTTCATGACTTAAATTAATGTTTTCTACAAAAATTTCATAGGTTTTTCATTGAAAATATCATGTTACATATTTAAGGTTTAAGAAAATAGCAAGAAGCAAAATGAAACTAAGTTAGGGTGGGAAATGGCATGAAACGGTTAAAAGAAAATAAACAACATTCACTAATTTGAGCATATCTATTTGTGTATTTAGAATTTGGATGTGAGACCACCACCATTAGAAACTAGACTTCGAAGGCTTGAATTTAGGCTCAAGAATCACTTAAAATAGAGTCCGGATGAAGGAGATATGTTTTTTATAGAGGTTCCGCACGTGCGGAAGTCTTCACCGCTCGTAAGGGCCTAAATCCGCTCAAGCGGAAACACTGGCCGCTCGAGCGCCCAAAGAGCAAAATGTTTATTTTTCTTCATGTTTCACTCGTGCGAATCCCGTGGCCGTTCGTGCGATTTGAGCAAAATCAGACAGTCCAAAAATGGTTCAAAGATGCAAACTTCCCAAACTCATTTCCATGTCCAAATCAAAGCAAAACTCACTCAAAAACATGATATGCTAGCATGATTTAGGTATAATTCTACATTACGCACATCAATCTTGCCTCACCATTAGATTCATGGTCTCATCTATTTCATATATTCATAAATTAAATACACAAGCTCAATATACATACAACATGGTGAATCTTCCAACAAATCTTGGTTGTATGAACCATCTAGAATTTATTTCATGGAGTAATCACAAGAATGAACTCAAATCAAACAAAAATGAAGGGATTTCTTGATTTTATTTCAAACCCTTACACAACTCAAAACCCTAGCTCAAAATTCTTAATTTCCTCTTGATTTCAAGCAAAAGATGAGACACATAAACAAATTTCAAGTAGATTAACATACCTTAATTCAAATTTAGGATTTGCCCCTTGAATCCTTTGCAAAATCTTAGCTTCTCATTTTCTTCTCTCTCCAACTCACTCAAAGCTCTCAACAAGAAAATGAAAAGCTAGATACATATATAAGACTTAGGCTCATAAATCTTAATTTAATCATTACGAATTGTAATTTTTCAAAATTTCACCGTAGTCTCTAAAAATCATGCTAAACACAAATATGATGTCAGTTTTGACTTATCGCACCTCTAAGGCTTTCAATTTCAATTTAAAGTTGTAATTACAACATATTTTTTTACATTCAACAGATATTATTCCAAATTCACATAATTCATATACGTAAACTTGCAAATTAATATCAAACACATAGTCATATGCATAATTAAGCATAGTACAAGTTGAGTTATCACACTTACTTTCCAAAATAGACATTTGTTTGATTTAATTAGTTTATTAATTTTTTTTTGTGTTATAGTTATTATTCCCTTTGTTTGATTTAGTTTTTAAAATTTATTCTCTGAAATTTTTTATAAACCATAAATTAGTTTGATAAAAATATAAATTAAAAAATAATTCACCTCAAAATATATATATAACTACTGAGTGTTTTTTATTTTTTATTTTCAATTTTTATGTTTAATTAATTTTTTTCAAAAGAAGAAGAGATTTTGAAAGCAGAAACATTTAATTTTTTTAACTAATCATATTAACTTGTCGTGTTAAGATTAAGATAATTATAAATAGATTAAGTGACTATTTGTTACAATTTTTGAGAGTTATTATAACTTATTTTGATTTGAGAGTCTGTACCAAACTGTTTAGTGTAGATTCTGCTTATAGCTTATTAGGCAGAAGTAGCTTCAATAAGCTAGAAAAAGTTGATTATTTAAAAGTTGGAGTAATTGTGTGTTTAACTTTTGCTTTCTGATTATCAACTTTTAATTTAAAAAAAATTTCACCAAACAAGGCCTAAATCAGTGTCAAGAGATAATTGACACATTTAATTAAAATGGCTATACTAATATTAAATGAAAAAATATTAAAAATCTTAAATATTTTATCAAATTTTCTATCAAATATGTCAGGAGTATAAGACCTGCGTGCATTTCACTACAACTCCGATTCGTAACTCGAATTTGGCTCGAATTCGGAGAAGAAGAAGAAAAGAAGAAGAAGAAGGAGGAAGGAGGAGGAAGAAGGAGAATTGGAGGGGAGATGGCCATCAAAATCGGGCTGGAGGAGGCAGGGCTGCGCGAGGCTACGACGAGCTGCGGCGGGGCTGCGACGATCGGAGCTGCTGCAACGATCGGAGATGCTGCGACGATCGGCGACAACGGAGGCACAGGAGGGGCCATTCTTTCCTCTTCTCTCTCTTTCTCCCTCTCTCCTCCTCTTCCCCTCTGTTCTTCTCCTGTGTTCAACGAAAAAGAAGAAGAAAAGAAAGAAAGAAAAGGAAGAAAAAGAAAAAGAAAAAAAAAAAGAATCGCAAAACGACGTCGTTTTGCGATTCGATCCAAAATCAGGCCATTTTTTTCGAGCTACCAGTCATTTTTCTTAGAAAAAAAAAAAAAAATGATAAAAATTTTGAATCTCAAACTCCTATTGAGTTGTTTTGAATACAACCTCACATGACACGACGTTCCCACCCCTAAAACATTTGGTATCATCACTAGGGATGCAAACGAGCCGAGCCGAGCCGAGCTTTGCTGGGCTCGAGCTCGGCTCGTTAAGCTATTGAGCTCGTTTATTGAGCTCGAGCTCGGCTCGATAAAAGACTGGGCTCGAGCTCGGCTTGGCTCGTTAATTTTTGTCGAACTCGAGCTCGGCTCGGCTCGGCTCGATAAATTTTTTTTTATATTATTTATATTATTTAAATATAAATTTTTAAATAAAAAATATTATTTATATTATTTAATATATAAAAAATGCATTTATATTATTATTTATATATATTTTTATATATTTTTAATATATAAATAATGTATTTATATATATTTATATATTATTTAATATATAAATAATATATTTATTATATAATTTAATTATAGATAAACGAGCCGAGCCTACCGAGCCGAACACAGTCGAGCTCGAGCTCGGCTCGTTAACGAAACGAGCCCAATAATCGAGCTCGAGCTCGGCTCGTTTAGTAAACGAGCCGAGCCGATCCGAGCCCTTACCGAGCCGAGCCGAGCCTGCTAGGTTGCTAAAACTCATACTCTCAACACCATATCAGAAATAGCGCAATCAAGCATTTGTCTAGGGCTTGAGCTCCATTCAAAAAATGGCAGCTGTTTACAGCTTCTACATCATTAACAAATCGGGAGGACTCATCTTCTATAAGGTCAAATTCAAATCTCTCTCTCGCTCTTTTCTCTTCCATTTGTATTTTCTTGTCATAATTTTCTATCTAAACAAACAGGAACACCAATTTCAGTTTCGTTAATTTTTATGAATTCGTGAAAAATGATAGGATTACGGCTCTGCGGGACGAATGGATACGAATGATAGCTTGAGATTGGCGAGTTTATGGCATTCAATGCACGCTATCTCTCAACAGCTATCGCCTATCATGGGATGTTCAGGGATCGAGCTTCTCGAAGCTGGCAATTTCGATCTCCATTGCTTCCAATCTCTTACTGGTAAATCTGATTGCATTTTCTTTGATTTCGTTTTAACTATGAAATTTGAAGTTTTATTTAGAAATCATATGTTTTTTTCGATGTGCCTTAGTCTTCTGTTTGTTTGCCAAGAAATTCCAAGGATAGAGAATAATAATAATAATAATAATAATAATAATAATAATAATAATAATAATAATAATAATAATGAATTGTTGAAGCCGTGGTTTGCTTTGTTGGTTGCAAGTCCAACATTGTGATTTCTTAGTGCAGTTTGAAGCTTGTTAATGCTGCAATAGAATTTGAGAATCCTCAGTTTTAAAATCCCTTTTTGAGGTTAAAGATTTGAGGATTCTTAGAATTATTAGGGGGACTTTAAAGTTCTTAATCACACATTTGAAGTTCTTTGAAAGTAGGTGCTATTTCAAAGTCATAGTCCTAAAATCAAATGACCGTGAAGAAAAGGATTGTTAACTACAGTAAAAACACAACTATTGTAGCCATTGATATGACTACCAAAGTTTCCATTGCTATCTTCGTTTGGCCATGATTATACCTGTCACACTTACTTATGCCACGTGTCATCATCATTGTTGTTGTTAAGAGCATTGCTACCGACACCACCATTAAAAGCTGCACATCACTACTACCCAATCCATTAACATGCTACCTCCGTGTTACTTTGAATGCTGCTACCATTGTCGGTGTGGTATTATGGGTATTATCACCACCAAAAAAAAAAAAAGAAAAAAAAAAGAACAAAATCCAATTGATGCAGTGTAAAAACGTAGATATAGAATTGTGATTCTCATAGATGATTAAATATCCATCTTTAGTATACTCATCTTTGTGTTACTAGACAACACTAATACCCTAGCAAATTAGATATTGGTACGTACGTTCCGAAACATGATACATTTCTGTTCCAAAACGGTAAATTTAATGATCTAAAGTGATTTCAAAAGTTTTTTTCCAATATATTTCCTTAAATGTTACCTTAGGAGCAAAAAAAAAAAATCAAATATAATGAACTAAAATATAAAAAAAGTTAAGTTTTGATAAGACAAAAAAAAAAAAAAAAAAAAATTATTGGATGCCTAATAGTTAAAAGAAATTTACTCTAGAAGTACCTTACATTCTTAACTGTAATATATATAAGTCTACACCCATCGTAACACATTTTAGAACATGTGGCTTACCACGTTTCCATTCCCGTTCTATGTACTAGAATGATCCATATTCCAGGTAACATAGACTCATCTATATTGGAGGTGCATTCCACTCTACCTGGGGCACAAAAGAAATGAATTCAAGAGCATGAATACCTCTTGTTAAGAACTTGATTCACATGATCTTAAAAGTTCTTTGACCCATAATTTTTCCTCAGTCTTTCACTCATTTGCGACATTTTATTTTTAAGTGCCACAGAATGAATCCTGCTTCAATACCAACTGATGCTGTGAAAAAAAAAAAAAAAAGAAAAAAAAAAAACTGCAAAGAGAACTTCTGGGATTGAATCATCAATCAGTATAATCAGAAACTAAGCCTGAAAAGACTGTAAAGGAGAGATCTCCAAGCAATAGTGTATTTTTTCAACATAATAGCCAAAACAGGTCTCCTTTTCCAGATTTCATTAATGTTTATAAGACAGTACAGCCATAGCTGTCATCTAATGCACTCTTATATATTCACTAGACATATCCAACATCAAATGTAACGAGTTACTAGGCACATAGTTAATGTCTACTAAGACTTGTTGATCATATTAATTCCAATACAAGTTCCAAATAGGTGTCACAATGTACCTCCTAACTTACTTATTTACTGATTTCCCATGTATACCCAATCTGTCCCATGAGTAAAAATCTATACTTCATGGCCAATTAATTTTGTCATATCCAATCGGCTGTGTTAGAAGAATTTTATTCCATTCCATCTTAACCCCTCCATTTTGAAATTCCTCAGTAGTTCTAAATTCTTCATCCAAACACACTAGCTAAATTTTGGATTGTTTTCTTGGAGGGACAAAATTTTTTGTGGTCTGTGAGCCAGGAACACAACATATGGATGGCCTCTTGAAACATATCTATGAACTGTACACAGATTATGTTTTAAAGAACCCCTTTTATGAAATGGAGATGCCAATCCGATGTGAGCTCTTTGATATAAACCTGGGACAGGCAGTTCAGAAGGATCGTGTCGCCTTGTTGGGGCGATGAAACTTACATTGAAGCCTTTATTGGACTAAAGTTTCATGCGTCTGTTTTTGTTCATCTTAATGTTGTGTTTGGTTGAGGGATTTGGGGAAGGATTTGGAAAGGAAAAGGGAAAAGGTGTGTGAAATTAGGTGAAATATAGGTATGTTTTATTCACATTTCACTTACTTTTTCCATTTCTCTTTTCAAATCCCTCCCCAAATCCTCCAACCAAACACAGCATAAGGGAACTATCTCAACTTCTAGTTTGTTCTAACAGGTTCAGTTTGATGTATGCTACTTTGTTTGGATTGGGTCCTTATGATATATAGCTGAAGTATGTAGACAGAGATTTTTATGATTTTGTCACTGAGGGGGAAAGAAATTAAATAGAAAGAAGTAATTTCTGTTATATGTTATCAACTCTTATCATTGAAGAATCTGACAATGATTCAAAAAATGACAGTATGTATTGTTCTCCTCCACCTTATTTCCTTTGTTCTCCTTTTACTCTTCATCTTTCTACCCAAAAATTCGTACTTTATACATTTAAGTTAATTCTTTTCTCCTTACTTAGGCCATGTTTGGCAATTAGCTAAAATAGCCAAAAGCCAATACAAAAAGTCAACCCATTCTATCTATTTTTTTTTACACGTCTTTTCGTGAGAAGCCAAAAAAAATACTAAGAAATATCAGTATATTTGCGACAAATTTGTTCACTTTTGGTAATTTTTTGTGGTTTGGGGATCCGAAGGGGAAATCTTATCATTGGTTGAGTTGGAGTAATCTTTGTTTGCCTAAATCCAATGGAGGGTTGGGTTTTCAGGACATTTCCTGTTTTAATCCATCTCTTTTGGCCAAATAGGTTGCCTTCTATTCATTTGTCCCGATTCTTTATTTTCACTATTCTTTTATAACTGAATATGCTTGAGTTCTCCAATTCTTCCCTTTCTTTCTGTCAATCTCTTCTTTTCTAGCTCTTGGTGTAGTTCTCTTTATAGGGAGTTTTGAAATTGAGTTTAATGATTCTGGTAAGTTCTAGTTCCCATATTTCAATTTTGGAAGACTAATGGATTTCTAACCTGTCTCCATGAATTACCTTCTCCTTAGTCCCTTCTGAGTCCACCCTTTGCTTTGTCACCCCCAACCATTGTTATGGATCTGTTTCTTTCCCAGAAAGACAATGGAATCGCTGCCTGGTTTGTTCTCTTTTTCGTTTTCGTTTTCGTTTTCGTTTTCGTTTTCGTTTTCATTTTCCTGTAGCTAATTGTATCTGCTCTCTACCTTTCTTGCAGTTTGGATTTTCTGATTGTCTCATTCTGCCTAAGGAGAATTCACTGTGGACTCTGCTTACACTCTTCTTCTTGATCACCATTACTCTCTCAGTTTAGAGCCAGGATTTGTGGTCTTATTTCTTGTGATCATACCTCTTCTTCATCTACACTTTTCCCTATCAATTCCCAGTGGTCCAGGTTGTTGAATATTCCTGTGCCTTCTATAGTTTTGGTGTTTCTATAGCAGGATTGTCAGGATAAGCTTTTCTATGGCTCCAAGCTTGCCAAATGGTGGTGTAGATACTCTTTGCCCTTTTTGTTCTCAGAATGGATAGACTGGATCACGTTTTTCTTCTTTCTGACTTTGTCGAACCTGTGGTGTGTTCAAAATGTCCTTCTCAGAGCAATTTTCTTTCAAAAGCTGGTTGGGGGACTGGTTTACTAGGGGATCTTTGGGGAAGATTGATATTCAACCATCATGCTTAATATCTCATGTATTCTTTGGACCATTTGGAAGGCTCACAATAAGGTGACTTTTGACCACACTCTCCAGTTCCCTACAGGTGCATCATTAAACATTTTAGTTTTATCGAACCATTAGGGTTATCCTAGTGTTCAGACCCCGTGTAGCTCCCCGCCCCCCTCTAATGTACAAAAGAAAAACTTTTTAGTTTTATCAACCTAATCAATTGTATATTTCTTGTTCCCAGCTTGCTTCCCATACTGTTCCTTGCTTGAACTCTCAAAACTTCTAGGTCTTCTCTGTTTTTTTTATGACAAATCTTTTATTGCTCGAAACATTCCTTGCTCAACCGAACAAGTCAACAAATACTTTACTAGCAGTAACTCACAAGATTTCTTCCAAAACCAAGAAACCATTTCCCCGGCTCCACAGTCCCTGAATATCCCTTTTGCAATGGCCATGCCCGGGCTGCCCATTTTGCTGCCATCAATATCAAGTTTGACGTGCCTTGGTTGTGGCTGGCACCACTTAACCGGGATTGAGTAATGCACACACTGTTATCTTAACGAATTCCATCAGTTTTGCACTTTAATCTGAACCACATGGGATTAAGTGACATGCATTTTTCAATCACATAGGATTATGTGTTTTGGTGCAGAGATAAAATGTAATTAATCTTTGAAAAGTACGATTTTAGTTCAGGTCTTGGGTACAATTAGCAGCAGATTTCATCAGTTGAGCTAATTACTACCTTTTATTTGTTGCTTTTTGGGAAAGTAAATTACTACCTTTTAGTAAACGCTACTAGTTTGCATTTCAGTTATACAACCTAACAACAGCAGGCAGTCAAAGCATTTGCACTTGCAGTCTTGCATTACACAAAATTAAGTGCTATTCTTTTTTCTTTTTTAATTTTATTTTTATATTTGCATTGTAGAATCCTCACAAGGAAAGAAGAACAAATGTTGTGTCATTTTGTTGATAGTATATGCGGATCATACACAAAGATGAATGTATATAACAGTGACAACAAAATACTTGAAACCTTGACAGATTTAGGGAAATCGAGACAACAATAAGTGCAAGAAATTTATCTTACGCCAAGGAGTCTAATAATCATATTTTAACTAATTGAGAGAGAGAGAGTACAAAATGATTGAACAATACTCATCAACTAACAAGCATAAAACCAGTTACAAGAGCCATTGTAATGAGCTGCCTCATCTGCTTGTTCTGGTCACCCAACGGGTTCACCCATAAAAACTCCGTAACAAAAATACCATCACATATGGCCACTTCTCTTGACGTTTTCCATTCATAAAACATCATACCCCTGTAATCTTTCTGATCGAACGACCGGAATGCCTCCCTGAACAATTCCATCACTGCATAGTAACTGTTGTCACAAACAGTAAGATAGTCCCTCATCCTTACATCGGTTGTGTCTGTGTCTGCTAGGAGCCTCTTCACAAATATGTATGTGTTGGTTGCGTTATACAGTGATTGCTCAATTGTGATCTGTGCTAGGCCCTCGACATTTGTTGTTGGGGCCTTTAGGTTTTCATTGAAAGTTGTGTTGCAAAATCCGAAATCCTCGCATTGGTGACAAATCTGATCAATCAGTTGTTGGGTTCGGGGGTCACTGGAAGCGGGCTGGATGAAGAGAGTGATGACTAGTAATGGAGATAGTAGGGAACAAGAAAAGAAAGAAGCCATTTTTGTTCTCTCTTCCAGTAAGGGTTGGAAGTGAGGAGAGAGTGAAGGAGAGAGAGAAGTACATATATGGGGGGATGTATCATTGTTGTTGAGTTGTAGAATTTATGTGATTACCCAGCTGTGTCATTTTAGTTACAGCTAGATTCATCAAGAGAATATTATAAATGTTGAAGAATCACATTAATGGTTATACACATATTGGCATATTAATTAACTCAATAGTAGATGACATTTAGTACATTTTGGCACATTGATGATAGTACACTTTGCATATATAGCGCGACTTAGTATTTATCAAAAAATATATATATATAGTGCAACTTAATATACAATTTTATTTTCGCCAAAATAGGGTTTGGAAAGAGCAATATATATGGAATTTCTCCTTTATTTTTGGACAGGTTGTTTCTGTGATAGGTCAATTTGCTCGTTAGTCTTTTTCTTTTTTCTTTTGGTAATAGTGAGAATTGAATATCCTCGGTAACAAAATGTTAGAATTCACCCAATATTATGTATTTATGTGCAGTACCATAGTCTAAGAAATTATATACTATATAGATTAAGAAAATCACTTACTTATAATTAAATTAACAAAGTACATTATAGCATACATGGAAAAAGAAGTAGATCGGCATGTATGTAAAATCCCAATCACTGGGTGATCCCTTGCGCTCAGATCAGGTCTATTAAAGGATTTGACTTTATCTTAATATAATCCAAATTTCATCTAAAAAATTTGAATTCATTAAGAGAAATTTGATATGATAGTCCAAATCTGATTGATCCAATCACTAATGTTGTGTTTGGATTATAAATTTAGGTAGAGATTTGGAAGGAGAAAAGAAAAAATGAGAGAAATGTGAATGAAATAAAAGTTAAATATAAGTGAATGAAATATAAGTTAGGTGAGAGAGAACATCCTGATGTTTTCTTTCCTCCTGTCTCAAGGCTCTTCTCTTGCATCTCCTCTCCCAATCTTTTATCCTCCTATCTCAATGTTCTTTCTATTAAACGATTAAAGAGGCTCATGTCCGGAAAGATCGATAGAGGATCTGATGTTTGATTGATTGTGTTCTAGGACTTATATGGCAATTACTGGCTCAATCCGTAAACAAACATCCAAATTAACCAAGAAAATCTGATATGAATATGGTTAAATTTGTCATTAACATAGGTGTAGGCAAAATCTGAAGAGGATGAGACGCAGAGCACCAGTGTTTTCACTAGATATAGTATAAAAGCAATAGATAGTGGATTCAACACTCGTAAACTATGAAATATATTGGTACAATCATAAATTTCCAAATATTCACATACCCAACGAATACAAGTTAATCAGAAACCAAAAGCAATCTCTATCTTTCCTAATTGCAACAATCTTCCACTAAAAGGTAGGCCAACTTCAAAAATAAAAGGCCACCTTCTTAACTTTAAAAAGCCTATACATAACCAAAAACTAGAAAAATATGTTTAGGCATTAATATTATTACTGTCCTTAGCTTGCCCAAAAAAAAGCTAGGCAGCAGATGGGGCGGTAATGTAATGACCAGCGTTAGCCTCTAACACCGTTGCCGCCATGAATTTGTCAGCTTCACCTTCAATGGGTGATATGTTAGTCTTCTTATAATCCAATGACTCATCATTGTATATGTCCCACCAGCTCTTCACTAGCATCTTAATGTCTTTCCTTTTCATGTTCTCTTCAATTCCAGTATACCTCCATGGCTTTGATCCCTGAAAAGAAAGAAATAAAGAAAGAAGCCAAATGACAAATTAATTAATTTAGAATATTGATTTCATTTATTTAAAATAATTTGAGAAAAAGAAGAAAAGATTTGATCATTGATCATGAACACTCACCGCGGCACAGTAGTGAACAACTTTCACTTTATTAAGTTCAATGTTTTCTGGGTGACGCCAAAGCATGGCCAAAACAAGGTTGTAAATTGGTGGGATAGGCTTGTAGACATCCCTAAAGAACATATTCAAAAAGTCCTGCAAGCAAAATTGTTTAAGTTAATATCAAATTATTGCCAAAAGAATATCTACATTTATAGGATACAGATTCTCTATACCAAAATTCATGCCCCTATCTCAAATATAATTTTGACTGCATACCATTCTCTTGAAATTTTCTTGTTTTGATATTCTTGCCACATCATGTGAATGAAAATTCATTGAAAATAAAATAACGACATGAATTTTAAAGACTAAAGATTTTGTCTATTTCGATAGATTGACTAATGCGTATTGGGATTTTTAACTTCAATACCAATATTAACTGATATATCGGTAGATACTATCTAAAATTGGGTGATATATAACAGTATTGTTGATATTGATACTGTTATTTAAAAGGTGTTGGAGTGACAAATTTTGATGATTACCTGCTCAGCAAAAGGGGTAGGCGGAGTGATTTTGAGGGTCTCTAAGAGGTCATCATAAATTGGGAGACTAGGCTCGAACACAAACATGCCAGCATTGAAGTAGAGGGGAGGCTTAGGACCCAACTCTCTAGGCCACTGGACCTTATCAGGGCACTGTTGGCAGTACCCAATCTGGTACTGTGGGGTATGAGACCATGTCTTCTCGCAGAAACAATCCTTCACAGCATAGAAGTAGCCATTTGGGTTGTCAAAGAGGTGGTCTATATTTTCAAACACCTGGATGTCTCCGTCCAAATATATCATCTTATGGTACTCCACAAACTGCAATTGATTACAAGTCAATATGCCTTATTTCAGCTAGAAAGATAATTAATATGAATAACAAGGAAATTAAGAACTTATCATGAAATTTTTTTTACTAAATTTTGTTATCATTAGACACATACCTCCCAGATACGCAGCTTGGAGTAGTTGATGACATAGTAGGCCATAGCAAACTGGGTCTGGTTCGCCGGTGGGTACACCGGCTCGATCTCACGGACTATGCAGCCCTGAGCTAGCAGCATACGGCGGTGGTCCTCCGGCACGTCAGGCAGGACCGCCACCACTAGCGGGTACGCAGTCTTGACCTTCCTCAGGCCCTTGGCCAGCCCAACCACGCCCTTCACGTAGTCACCATTCCCCGCCAAGAATGTCACATAAGCCCGTCTCGTCAGGCTGGCTGCCTTGACCAGGCTGGTAGCCTTGGTGGTTGCACTCACAAGTTCAGGAGCCATTTGAGTTTTAGAGAAAGAAAGAGTGGTCTGTAGAGAGAGAAAGGAAGTTGGGAAATATTTTTGAGAAAATGAAGAAGAAATGTGGGGATGTTTTGGGTGAGTTTGTGGATTTTTCTTCAATGGGGGCTTGCTTATTTATAGGAGTTGATGGATGAATCTTCGAGGAAGCTGATGTAAAAGATTCATGATCTGGACAGGGGTTATTTGTGCTAAACGACGTTGTTTAATTAACTGTTTTTTTATGTTTGATGAGAGACGACGGCGTCGTTTTGGTGGTGTGTGGAATGTTCTCCCAACGGAATGGGGACAGTGGGTCCTACGGAAAAATGTTAGGTTTGTTACCTGATATCCGAATCAAATCGGACTGTATGCGTGTGAGAGTGGGTGTGGCGGTGATCAGATCTGACGGCTGTGAGTTTACTCCTCGAATAGATAAAGTCTGGAAGTGGATAATGGGTCGGTGCAATTAAAGGATAGACTAATATAAAACAATGAATTTGAAAATGAATATCTCTACTCATTAATGGTAGGTAGTTTGTTGAGCGGTGGTATGGTATCTATAAATATTTTACTACTCTCACAATCACTAGGTTGTTTACATTTTCATTTGACTTTCTGGGGTAATGTATGACCATACGAAAAAAAAAAAAAAATGTTTATTGTCTTATAAGTTAACGTTATCATAGATACAGTGACCCCGGTTTAATTCTCAAAATATAATTTTAAAAAAAATATTAAAATTTTATTTGGTTAGAAATTTTTTTTAAAAAAATTTCAAAATCATTTTTTATCTTTTACACATCAATCAATCATTTTTTTTTCTCTCTCTCCTCTCTCTCCTTCTCAATCATTTTTTTTCTCATACACATCTACTCAACTACAACAAAATTAGTTATACTAGCGACCCCAAATATTCTACCAAATCTCTCACAGCGGTGTAGGACCCACACACATGTGGATTTGTGTCAATTTCATCCCATGTGAGAGGTTTGGTAGAATATTTGGGATACATAGTATTTCCTCAACAAAATATCAAATCATTCCAAACTCCCATAATCTAAAACTATTTTCAAAATATATAACCAAACAATCCAAAAAAATTTATAAACTCTTCCCCCAATATTTTTTTTAAAAATTTATCTCTCAAAATCAAACCAAACACACCTAGTAAGTTTCATTGCACATATTTATTATTAATTTAATATTAATTTATTAAATGATAAACAAAATATGATATAAAATTTATGTCGTTTTTTGAAACAAAAAGACACATTAGATGAGAAATAGAGAAAAGTTAGGGATCATGAAAATTTTTTCATGAAAATGATCATGAAAGATTTATGATCATTGGATTACCTTGATTAGTGCATAGTGCTTTATTCTAAGTGTAATTCAAGGATTACAAAGCTTTCATGATTATTTTCATGATACGTAGCATTGCTGTAAAAAAAATTCTACATATAATGTTATTTTATTATCTCATTTTCTCATTTAAGACACAAGTAAGTGGATTTCATATGTATTAATGAATGTAGGTCCCGATGCTTTAGGTTCAAACATGAGTGAGACAATGAGATAAGAAATAAAATTATATACGTCTTCCGTCTCAAAATATTAGTCCCTTATTTCATTTTTCATTGTCTCAAAATATTAATCACTTTTCAAAAATCAAGGAATAAAATAATATGAATTTATTATTTTTCCGTTCTTTTAAATTCATAAATAATACAAAAAGTACAATTATGACAATTGATATTCTTAAAAAAATGTACTATCAAAGGATAATTTTAAAAAATTAATATTTTTAAAATATAATAATTATACTACCAAAAAAAGTTGAATTCCTCAAAGGGAACGATTATTTTGAAACGGAGGAAGTAGTATGTATGATTAATTATTCTAGGCTACACAGTATTTAGAAACAATTCAACATTAATTTGGCAAAGTAATTACCCAAGTAATTGGGTCTTAAGGGAGCGTATTGTGTTGTTAAAGAGTTTGAGAGCTAACAGGAGTGTTAGGCCATGAGCATAATTAACATTAATATCAGCTGTTCAGTTTAAGTACTTCCACCATCAATCCTTGGCTTTTAATATGTAATTCAAAATTTAATTTCAAAATGCTCAAGGCACTCAACAATCGAGTTAATTCAAATTATGATCCTATGGGTCAATTAGATTTTAAAAGTTTATTGAAGTTTCGGTTAAATGGGGCATTACTCCTAAAGACAAAATCTAAAGGTTCCATGTGATTTTGACATTAAACCAAAGATCCCAACTGATTTCATATCCAAACCCAAAGATCCCATATGACTTTTATTAAACCGAAGAATCAAGTGACTTGACACCCCAGTCTCAAAGGTTCTATGTGACATTCACATTAAACCTAAGATTCCAAGTGGCTTATTGACCCTTAAAACCCAGTATCCCAAGTGACTTGGCACCCAATTCTAAAGGTCTCATGTGGTTTTGACATCGAGTCCAAAATCTCAAGTGACTAGACATATCTGGCTGAAGACACCCTGATAGGAACTGATCTGTTAGACAGTTGTGGGTAGTTCTATTAGACAGTTGTGGGTAGTTCTATTAGACAGTTGTGAGTATGGGGTAGTTATTTTGTTACAGGATCTGTTATAGGAAAGGGATTATAAGGGGGGAGGGAGTTACAGATAAGAGGGGGTTTTTTGGTGTCTTCTTTTGTTTTTCTGTTTCTTTTTTCTCTCTTATTATAAAACTCCATGGAAGAGTTCTTCCTTTCGTTTTGATGAGAATTGAATAAACAGAAACTGAGTTTCCTTTCTAATTTTGAGATTAATTGCTAGAAGCTTATCAATGGTATCAGAGCCACCGTTCTTCGGACTTGGGCAAATCACTTCGGTAATGGCGGACGGTACACGATCTCAGGATATCAAACGAATCGAGGATGCTATTCGGCATCTAAAAGAAAGTTCGGATAAACAGGCCGAAGCCATGGCAGGAATCAAGGATCTGGTTTTAGCCTTGAACCTGAAGTACGAGCAAATTGCAGAAAAGGTGAGTTCTTCTTCTTCGATTCCTCCGATCATTCCTACACAAGAACCCATCAATAATCCAAATCAGTGGCACACTAGATTTGCCAAATTGGATTTCCCGAAATTTTTCGGTGAAGACCCTGAGGCTTGGGTATACAAATGTGAGAAGTTTTTCGAATTTAATCCGATCGATGAAACACAAAAAGTGCGATTGGCTTCAATACACATGGAGGATAGGGCTATTCATTGGTTTCGATGGTATGAAAAGACTCATGTTCTCAGATCTTGGAGGGAATTTGTTGGGGCCCTGGTTGATAGATTTGGAGATAGCCTATTTGATGATGCCATGGGACAACTATCGAAATTAAGACAGATATCAACCGTCCAAATTTATCAAGGAAATTTCGAAGAATTGGCAAATAAAACAAATGGGTTATCAGAGGAATTTTTTGTTAGTTGTTTTATAAGTGGCTTGAAGGATGAAATCAAGGCAGGAGTACAGATGTTTAGGCCAAGAAATGTGTCACAAGCCATGGGTTTAGCAAGGTTACAAGAAGACAAAATTGAGGCCTTAGCTAAAAAGAATAGAGTTTATTCCAAAAGCTACAGTACCAGTTTTCCTACAAGTAGCAAATCAATGGAGCCAGCCTCAAAACCTGTGGAGTCAGTAACTGCTGTAAAGAAACTGACACAGAAGGAATTGGAGGAGAGAAGAATGAAAGGATTATGTTATGGATGTGACGAGAGATATTTCAGAGGCCATGTTTGCAAGAAGAAGCAACTCTTTATGCTCGAAGCTGAAGATGAGGAAGATGTCTTTGAGGAGGTGGTGCAGGACATGGACAAAGAAAATGTGCCAGAAAATGTGCAAGAATAATTGCAAATCTCAGTTCATGCCCTATCAGGTTCTTTCTCTTATAAGACTATGAGAATTAAAGGAAAGGTTAAAAAGAATATGGTCACTATATTAATTGATTCAGGTAGTACCCACAATTTTTTGGACCCAGTAATGGCAAAACGAACTGGAGCATCAATCCAATTCACCAATCCTTTAACAGTGGTGGTAGCTGATGGTACCAAGTTACACAGCAATGTTGTGGTGAAGGATTTCCAGTGGGTTATGCAGGGTACAATTTTTACAGCTGACATGAGATTATTACCTTTGGGGGGTTGTGACATGGTATTGGGAGTCCAGTGGTTATCTACTTTGGGACCAGTGTTGTGGGATTTTCAGAATTTGAAGATGGAATTCACTGCATTTGGCAAAAAACATGCACTGCGAGGTGGTGCAACCGTGGAGATACAACAAATTGAAGTTAAGGCAATGGAGAAGTTGATGCAGAAAAAACCACAAGGACTCATAGCTCATCTTTGCAGCCTACATTCCAATTCTGTGGAAGTTGCCCATGAGGTTCATTCGGATCTTGATAGAATCTTACATGATTATACTGATGTGTTTCAGGAACCCAGTGACTTACCTCCAAGTAGATCACATGATCACAAAATACCTCTCAAGGATGGTAGTCATCCCCCAAATATCAGGCCTTATCGATATCCTTATATTCAGAAAAATGAGATTGAGAAAATAGTAAAAGAGATGTTGAACTCAGGGGTTATAAGGCAGAGTGTGTCTCCTTTTTCTTCACCAGTCCTTTTGGTCAAAAAGAAGGACAATACTTGGCGAATGTGTATTGACTACAGAGCTTTAAATAAGGACACTATCAAGGACAAATACCCTATTCCCATGATTGATGAATTACTTGATGAGTTGCATGGAGCTCAATTCTACTCTAAGTTGGATTTAAGATCTGGGTACCATCAAATCCGGATGCATGCTCCTGACATTGAAAAAACAGCTTTTCGAACGCATGAAGGCCACTATGAATTTTTGGTCATGCCATTTGGCTTGACCAATGCTCCATCCACCTTTCAAAGCCTGATGAATGATGTGTTTAGGCCATTTTTGAGGAAGTTTGTGTTGGTATTTTTTGATGATATCCTCGTATACAGTAAGAGCTGGGCTGAACATATGTTTCATGTGACTTTGACCTTGGAAAAATTGAGAGTTCATCAACTATATGCTAAGATGTCCAAGTGTGCTTTTGGGAAGGAGCAAGTGGAGTATTTGGGACATATTATTTCTGGTTCTGGTGTGGCTGCGAACCCCGTTAAAATAGACGCTATGTCTACTTGGCCTAGACCTCAATCTTTGAAAGCTCTTCGAGGATTTTTGGGTCTGACTGGCTATTACCGCAGGTTCATAAAAGACTATGGCAAGATCAGCCAACCCCTTACTATATTGCTTAAGAAGGATGCCTTTAAATGGTCAGAGGATGCTGAACAAGCTTTCATTCTATTGAAAAGAACTATGACTACTGCTCCTGTATTGGCTTTACCCAATTATGATAAAACCTTTGTGCTGGAATGTGATGCTTCTGATAAGGGGTTGGGAGCTGTATTGATGCAAGAGGGACAGCCCATAGCCTATTTTAGTAAGTCATTGTCTGGCCGCAGCTTTGGGTTGTCTACATATGAGAAGGAATTCTTGGCTATCGTTCTAGCTGTTACCAAATGGAGGCATTATCTCTTGGGTAGACATTTCCACATTAGGACAGATCACCAAAGCCTCAAATTCTTGCTGGAGCAGAGAATTACCACTCTTGTGCAACAAAAATGGCTTCCCAAACTCATGGGTTTTGATTACGAAATTGTATACTGGAGTGGTAAAACTAATTACGCTGCAGATGCCTTGTCCAGAAAAGGAGAGGAAGATATGAGTAGTATGTCCGCTCTCTCCGTTGTCCTCTGCCATTGGGTTAAGGATCTTCAAACTAGTTGGGCACAAGACCCTTCTATCCAACAACTTATCGCAGATTTGACTCAGAATCCAACCAGTCATCCTCATTTTCTTTGGCAGCATGAAATGCTCTATTACAAAACCAGGTTGGTAGTGGGTAATTCACCTCAACTAAAGACTACACTCATCAAGGAACATCATGCTACTCCCACCGGTGGGCATTCAGGAGGAGAGAGAACTTATAGAAGAATCAAACAAGGTTTTTATTGGCAAGGCCTAAAATCTGATGTACTCCAGTTTGTGGTTGAATGTGATGTGTGTCAGCGGAATAAGTCTGAAACAGTGGCAGCACCTGGGTTGTTACAGCCCTTTCCCATTCCTACTAAGCTTTGGAGTGATATTTCGATGGATTTCATTGAAGGGTTACCCAGCTCTTCCCATAAAACTGTGATCTATGTGGTTGTGGATAGGCTTAGTAAATATGCTCATTTCTTTTCCTTAACCCATCCATACACCGCTACTGCAGTGGCTCAAGCATTCTTAGATAATGTGTTTAAACTTCATGGGATGCCTCTTTCTATTGTTTCCGACCGGGACCCAGTGTTTACTAGTAAATTCTGGCAGGAATTATTTCGATTGCAGGGTACTAGTTTGTGTATGGGTTCTTCTTATCACCCCCAAACGGATGGCCAAACTGAAGTAGTTAATAGATGCCTTGAGGGGTACTTGCGGTGCTTAGCAGGAGACAGACCTACTGTGTGGACCAAATGGCTATCTCTCGCTGAATGGTGGTATAACACTACCTACCATATCACTACAGGAGTCACACCATATGAGGCCTTATATGGTCAAACCCCTCCCAACTTGAACCATTATATTTCAGGGACTACTGCTGTGGCAGCTGCTGATACTTTGTTGCAGGATAGAGCTGCTATTTTGAAGTTGTTAAAAGAACATCTGGTTCAGTCCCAGCATCGAATGAAACAACAAGCAGATATGCACAGGTCTGAGCGAGTTTTTTCAGTTGGCGATTGGGTTTTCCTTAAACTTCAGCCTTTCAAGCAAGTTTCTCTGGCATTACGGAGGAATGCTAAACTAGCTCCCAAGTATTTTGGTCCTTTCCAAATTCTGCAGAAGCTGGGACCTGTTGCCTACAAACTTGATTTGCCATCTTCCTCCAAACTGCATCCAGTTTTCCATGTCTCCTTATTGAAGCCTAAACTGGGTCAAGGTATTGTTGTGCAGCCTTCTCTTCCACCTACCAGTCTTGATGGCCAGCTACAATTGGAACCCATTGCGATTTTGGATAGAAAACTGATCAAGAAACATGGCCGGCCTCTTACCATGGTTTTGGTTCACTGGTCTAATTCTATTCCTGAGGATGCCACCTGGGAGACTTGGTACTCCTTGCAGCAGCGTTTTCCTCATTTCCAGCCTTGAGGACAAGCTTCCTTTTAAGAGGTGGGGAATGATAGGAACTGATCTGTTAGACAGTTGTGGGTAGTTCTGTTAGACAGTTGTGAGTATGGGGTAGTTATTTTGTTACAGGATCTGTTACAGGAAAGGGATTATAAGGGGGGAGGGAGTTACAGATAAGAGGGGGTTTTTTGGTGTCTTCTTTTGTTCTTCTTTTTCTTTTTTCTCTCTTATTGTAAAACTCCATGGAAGAGTTCTTCCTTTCGTTTTGATGAGAATTGAATAAACAGAAGCTGAGTTTCCTTTCGAATTTTGAGATTAATTGCTAGAAGCTTATCACACCCATTGTCCTAAGTAACTTGACACACTCGGAATATGGTCCAAATATCCCATTATTCAAACTTAACATAAACTCAATCAACAATATAAAGCTAAAGCTCCCATAATGCTATGTTTGATTGGAAGATTTGGAAAGAGATTTGAAAAAGAAAAATGAAAAAGTAGATAAAATGTGAATAAAATATATTTATATTTTATTTAGTTTCACACACCTTTTCCTTCTCCATTTCCAAATCCCCCAATCAAATATAGCGTAAAATGGCTTGGCATTTACCCAAGGTGACAATCCTCCTTCAACCTAATCCATTTTAGATGTTAAAGGATAAAATTTGAATAAAATATATATATATATTTTTGAACTGTTGAATAAAATATATATTGTTATGAAGTTTTGAACTAGTTTTAGAAAAGTTAAAAAAAAAAAAAAAATTAGACTTGATGGTAATTTGGAGGGAAAAATGATCCTTACTTGAGAGGGAGATTTGCGTCGAGCTATGGCGCCGAACCGAATCAGCACGACTTCTCGGGCTATCATGAGTGGCAGAGCTATGTCGCCGACCAGAGTGCGAAGACATGCATAATTGAGCTGTGACTTGGCGAGGTATCCGGTTGGATCCGCGATGGTGTGTTTGAACCGAGCCAAGCATAGCCCGGAACGAATTTGGACCGGGATGAAGGCCAGCACGCCTCACGGCCAGTCGGTTCGGATGGACCAACTTCTTACAGTTCGACCATCTCGGTCGTGGTGGTGTTTCTTTCCAAGGGATAGGTTGGTCATGATATCCCGGTTGAGTGTGCCACCTGGACCAATGGTGTGATGGAGGGGAAATCCACTCCTAGCACGCGTCAATACCGTTTGGCAGTTCCACACATGCTGTTTGGAGGTTTTAGCCTTTATACGCGTAAGGTAGTGAGAGGGGAGCACTGCCACCTGTCCAAGGAAGGACAGCAGAGGTAGTGCGTGCATAATCCTTGAGGCTGCATGGCCAGCCTAGAAAAATGAGGAAGGGGGGACGTTTGAGGTAAGCAATTTGAACAATTCTCTCTCTCTCTCTCTCTCTCACTCTCTGTCTAAAAAGTGCTCTTTTCTTCTTCTTCTTTTTTAAGTGGTCTAACTTGATCGTCGGAGGGACTATCCGGCAACACACCGCCGGGCAGCTCATCGCCTTTCTGTTTTCAGGCCAGGCGACGTTACGTGGAGCTTGAGTTCGAAGAGTATGGAGAACAAAGGATATTTCGCCCCCGTACAATTGGTGCCGTCTGTGGGAAAACTTTGATACACAAACCTTGCTCTTCAAGCTTTTTCGATCGTTTCCATGGCTAATAACGATGAAACTCCACTGTCCGTCGTCGATGGTGTCACGCCAGAGTCTGTTCGACGGAGAGAAGGCCCCCTGCTATTCTAGCCATGGCGGGCCTGGAGACCTCTTCGAGAGGTGCGCGAGACAAATGTGCAAGGAGTACTGATCGTTGGAAGAGTCCAGAGGGCCGTCAACGGCGGGGGGAGTCGCATGCACAGCGCTTGGAGCACAAACCCAAAGACCAGGACGCCATCATTCGTAAGATAGCGGCTGAAATGGAGGTGCTGAAACACTAGATCAAGGGGAAGGGTGTTGCTAAAGAGGGCAGCCTCAGTGAGCGCACCACGTCTCCTCGTTTTGGCAGTCACCGCCAAGAAAGGATGCACTCTCTCTCTATCACCAGAAGCTATAGGGTCGGGGACTCTGACCCACAGGTGGGCAAATCTCACACTCGCGACAGTATCTACCGTCCCTCACGCTCATCGTCGACATCACGATGCTCTTTTTCTGCTTGTTCGGGAGACCTGAGGGATGTGTTGGAGGAGAGGGCTCGCTGTAGGGAGACTCAGAGATTGTCGGCATTGCAGAGGCTAAGCTCCAAAATCCGTTGTAGTGAGGAAGTGGCAATGCCAGTACCCAAAGTGGTGGCCCCAGCGCTTGTGAACAAAGAGCTAGCGAGACTTACCACTGCGCCGCTGTCTCCAGAAATCGAGAGTACACCACTCCTTGCCGGATTCCATCAGCCTAAGTTCACATTGCATGACGACAAGACGGATCCGTACATGCACGTGAGTCATTACCGGCAAGTAATGGCTGGACACTGGCGCAATGATGCCTGGATGTGCCTCATATTCCCAGCAAGCTTAGGAGAACTGGGCCTGAAATGGTTCGAAAGGCTTCCAGAGGGGAGCATCGAGGTATGGCAACAACTAGCGGAGGCCTTCGTCACTAGATTCAAAACCAACACTCGAACACCAAAGGAGGTCGACTATCTCCTGGGCGTCAAGACGGAGTCTGGAGGTTCGTTGAAGGCATACAATGCGAAGTACTGGGAAACCTACAATGAGATCCTCGACTACCCCACCAATCTGGCGATTACCCAATACAAGCGTGGTCTCCCAGTCGGACATAGGTTGCGAGATTCACTTATAATGCACCAACTCGTAACCATGGAGTCCTTAATGTAGCGGATCAACGAACACATCCGTGTGGAGAATGATGCCGCTTCCGCAATCGAGAAGGCTAATCCAGCCATGGCGGACAGAAGAATGGCGGGAAAGGTTCACTCGGTAGGGTAGGAGGACAACCACCCAAACGACCGATCAAAACATCCACGTCGTGGCTCAAATTGCAATGATAGGAGTAAAGGTCGCAGAAATGACCGAGTTAACGCTCCTCGTGATGAAGAGGAAGATGCCAAGAGAAAATTGAAAGCGCGAACCGGTATCACCACAGTCTTTAAAATCCCTATTTACCGCATCCTAAGTGAAATCCGAGGTGAACCTTACGTTCCTTGGCCGGCCAAGTTGGGGAATACACAGAGAGGTTTCAACTCAAGATATCGCTGCACCTTCCACGAAGAACAGGGGCACTGAACGGAGGACTACGTGCCGCTCAAACAACATTTGGAGGAGCTGGTGGCGGCAGGACATCTGGATCAATACATAGATGGGGGTATGAAAGCCGCTCCACTGGGACAAATTGAGCCAAACGGCCTAGACGCCCTGGGCGCAGCGCCGCAAGGCGTAATTAATGTTATCCATGGCATCATTGAACCGGCACGGGTCTGTGAGCTAAGAGGGATGATCAAGAAAGCCGAGCACATGAGGGAGGTGCTCTCCGTTCAGCCCGCTGTAAAGAAAGGAAAGACCGAAGCAAAAGATATCCTTACCTTTTCAAGTAAGGACTTAGAGAGAATTCAAGTGCCCCACAATGATGCCCTAGTAGTGACTTTTCACGTCAAAGACTTCGACATCAAAAGAATTTTGATTGACCAGGGGAGTTCAGTCAAAATCATGTATTATGACGCATTCAAACAAATGAAGTTGGAGGACAAAGACTTAGCCCCTGCAACGTCTCCTCTTGTCGGCTTCAACTCTCAACCAGAATGGCCGATCGGGAAGATCATATTGCTAGTTAAAGCGGGTTCGGTTACCAAGCAAGTAGAATTCTGGGTGTTTAAGGTTCCATCCACCTACAACTTAATCTTGGGCAGGGGCTGGTTGCACGCTATGCAAGTAGTAGCATCGACTTACCATCAGGTTTTGCGCTTCTCGGCGCCAACCGGGCAGATAGAAGAGGTTTGGGAAGACCAGGTAATGGCAAAACAGTGCTTCGTTGCGATGAATGGCAGCCGAGCCACCAAAGGGTTCGTTCAAATGATAGAGGGCCCGGAGGGAAAGGAAGTCCTGGAAGACGTAGGAAGAAAGGCCGAGAAAAAATCGGTCGAAGATTTGGTGAAGGTGCACATCGACTGGAATGATCCAACTAAGTTCTTTCTTTTGGGATCATCTTTGTCCAGTGTCGAACGACTCGATTACATCAACTTCTTGGTTTCCAACATGGAAGCTTTTGCTTGGACGCCTTACGATATGCCTGGCGTCGACCCTAGCTTCATTTGCCATCAGTTGAATGTCTTCCCAAATGCACGGTCGGTCATCCAGAGGACACGACGCTCAGCCTTGCACCATGTCGAGATAGTGGCGGAGGAGGTTAAGAACTTGTTGGAAGCGGGGGCAATGGAAGAAGTGCAATATCCTCGGTGGATCTCTAACACGGTAGTGGTACCGAAGAAAAACAGTAAATGGCGGGTGTGCGTTGATTATAAGACGATCAACCACGCGTGTCCAAAGAATAGCTTTCCCCTCCCGAGAATCGACCAGTTGGTAGATTTAACCGCTGGCCATCACAGGTTTAGCTTCCTGGATGCGTATCATGGATACCACCAGATAGCCATGTATGAACCAGATCGAGAGATCATTTCATTCACCACTCCAAAAGGCCTGTATTGTTACAAAGTCATGCCGTTCGAACTGAAAAACGCCGGGGCAACTTTTCAGAGGATGGTAACCAAGATGTTCGCTCCCCTTCTGGGCCGCACCATGGAGGCTTATATAGATGATATGGTGGTAAAGAGCAAGGAAAAGTCTCAACACCTCACCGACCTAGCAGAGATGTTCGCTACACTTAAACATCACAAGCTGTGTTTGAATGCCTCCAAGTGCGCCTTTGGAGTTGGCACCGGAAAGTTTCTGAGTTTTTTGGTCACAAACCGAGGAATTGAAGCCGACCCTTCCCAAATCAAGGCGATACAAGAGTTGGAGCGACCAAACTCCATAAAGGACGTGCAACATCTTGCCTGGATGGCAGCCGCGCTGAACAGATTTATAAGCCGGTTTTCAGATCGTTACAGGCCCTTCTTCAAAACTTTGAAGGCCAAGTTCTTCTAGAATGACGAATGTGACCGTGCGTTGGCGGGCCTGAAAGTATAGCTTTCCTTAGCACCTATCCTAGTCACACCGAAACCTGGCGAAGAACTGTATCTCTACTTGGTGGTCTTTCAACATGCGGTGAGCGCCGTCCTAGTCCGTGTTGAAGGTACCCAGCACCTTCCCATCTTCTACGTAAGCAAGACCTTGCTCCCTGTTGAATCAAGATATCTGCCGCTAGAAAAATTGGCCCTGGCCCTGATGATGGCCTCCAGAAAACTGGCGCACTATTTTCATGCCCACACAATAGTTGTGCTAACCGAGTTTCCACTTAAGGTGCTCTTTGAAAAGGCGGACTTTACCGGGAGAATTTTGAAATGGGTCGTAGAATTAGGGCAATACGACATCAAGTTCCAACCGCATACCGCAATCAAGGCTCAAGCTTTTGCCAACTTTGTGGCGGAATTTGCCCCTGGAATGCATCCTGTTTGCCCAGTTGATTTAGCTAGCGCAGATTTGGCGCAGCCCCTGGTTCAGGCAACTGGGACAAGTGGTGGATCGCAAATGGAAGAAGGGCAAATAGAAGCCGACATGGAGAAGCCAGATAACTTATTGCAATAGACCAAAACCCAAATGGTCGCCCAAATGGAAGCCGACAGGCCCGACCGAGACATAGAAAGAGACCACAATGAACCAACCAGTACCTTGGAGTTGAGGAGCTCCCAAAACCCATCCGACTGCTGGAAGTTGTTTATTGGCGAGATGTGGAAGCTCTTCGTCGACGGGGCCTCCAACAGACATGACGCCGGGCTGGGTATTGTGCTGACTTCCTCGGACGGGCTGGTTATCGAGCAAGTAGTTACGCTCGGCTTCCCGGCGTCCAACAATGAGGCGGAATATGAGGCCCTCCTTGCTGGATTGAGAAGTGCATTAAGAATGAAAGCGTCGACCCTTATGGTATTCAGCAACTCCAAGCTGGTGGTCAATCACGTCTCTGGGGAGTATGAAGCCAGGGATGAAAGAATGGCCAAATATCAGGCGCTAGTACGCGCAGAAATCAAAAAGTTCACCGCAATAAGAGTGGAACAAATAAATCGCGAAGAAAACAACACAGCTAACAAACTGGCTGGCCTTACATCCACGTAAACAACTTTTCCCAATCCTTTGATGATAGAATTCCTACCTCGGCCAAGCATTGAGGAACCAGAAGTGTCCGAAGTACTTTGCGCTGACCTGGGACCATCCTGGATGGACCCCATCATCGCCTTCCTAAAAGATAAAATTCTACCAGAAGAAAAGAAGACAGCCAACAAAATCCGGGCCAAATCAGAGCGGTTTTGGCTCTCTCCATCTGGGGCCTTATACAAGAAGTCTTTTACTGGGCCGTATCTGAAGTGCGTCCACCCCGACAAGGTGGAAACTTTCCTCTATGAGATTCATGAAGGCATCTACGGGAGTCATATTGGGGGAAGGTCTTTGGCTTACCAAGTGATTTCCCAAGGTTATTGGTGGCCGTACATGCAGGCGGACGCGTCGCAAGTGTGAAAAATGTCAAAAATTTGCTCACCAAATCCACCAGCCGGCCAGAGAGTTGCTCCCCCTTACAAGTCCTTGGCCGTTCGCGCTTTGGGGGTTAGATATTGTGGGACCACTCCCAACAGCTCCGGGCAACCGCAAGTTTTTCATCTTTGCTACCGACTATTTCACTAAGTGGGTTGAGGCCGAGCCATTGGCAACCATAAAGGAAAAAGATGTGAAGAAGTTCGTTTGGCAAAATGTCATCATTCGCTTCGGTATACCGAAGACCCTCATCTCGGATAATGGCACTTAGTTTGATGGGAAATGTAACGCCCTGACCCTTTACACGTCATCGATATTGTCCTCTTTGGGCCACGCCCGCACGGATTTGTACTTTCCAGTGGGTCACCCATCCTAGAACTACTCCAGCCTAAGCACGCTTAACTGGGGAGTTCTAATAGGGATTTCACCACTTGGGAAAAGGTTTCGATGCTATATAAGGGTCCAGGTTTTTACTTTTGTAGCCCAGGAACTCCCCCTCCATTCCCGATGTGGGACACTGGGGCCTTACAATCCACCCCCCATAAGGCTGCACGTCCCCGTGCAGTAGCCTGCCAGCTCACAAGCCCGCCCACATGCACCGAGAGACGCCAGGGGCCCACACTCGGTACTCCGGAGAGTCGGCTCTGATACCATTTGTAATGCCCCGACCCTTTACACGTCATCGATATTGTCCGCTTTGGGCCACGCCCGCACGGATTTGTTTTTCCCAGTGGGTCACCCATCCTAGAACTACTCCAGTCTAAGCACGCTTAACTGGGGAGTTCTAATAGGGATTTCACCACTTGGGAAAAGGCCTCGATGCTATATAAGGGTCCAGGCTTTTACTTTTATAGCCCAGGAACTCCCCCTCCATTCCCGATGTGGGACACCGGGGCCTTACAGGAAACTCTTTCGTGGATTTTGCGAGGAGTTAAAGATCGAGTTCTACAACTCAACACTGGCCTACCCTCAGTCAAATAGTCAAGCAGAAGCCTCAAACAAGACCATCCTGGACGGGCTGAAGAAGCGGTTAGAGAAAGCCAAAAGGAAGTGGGTTGAAGAACTCCCCAATGTGCTTTGGGCATATCGCACCACGCCGAGACGTTCGACCGGGGAAACACCATTCGCCTTGGCCTATGGCATGGAGGCCTTCATCTCACTGGAAATCGGCATGCCAACCATCCGGTTTGAAAGTTTTCAGCCAGACTTGAACAATGAAGCAGTGGCCTTGGAACTTGACCTAGCTGAAAAAAGAAAGGAACGGGCTCTGATCCATAGAGGAGCCTATCAGCAAGAGCTCTCCAGGAAATACAACAAGGCCGTGCATCCAAGGTTATTCAAGATCGGAGACTGGGTCTTGAGAAAGGTAATGGGCAGTACGGTGATCCCTGGCAAAGGCAAACTCGGTGCAAATTGGGAAGGGCCGTATAAGGTAACTGGCCTTGCAGGCAAAGGGGCATACCATCTGGAAGACTTAGATGGTAAAGCTATCCCCTGACCATGGAATGCAGCTAATCTTAAGATTTTTTACTTCTGAAATGTAATCGTTTTTGTTCCTTTGTCTTTTGAACCTTAGCCTTTTGGCATTTGATGTAAATCGCTGACATGTAATGAAAGATAGCCCCACTTTTTTCTTATATTAGGTGCTTCTGTGCGATGACATTACAAGGGTATTGGGCCACTATGGATGCCAGGGGCAAGAAGACCAACTTACACAGGGCCGAGCTGACTTTTACTCGCCGCTATGGAGACAGGCCGTACAAACAGTTGGTGTACTGTCCAACTTGCATAAAGGCCGAGCTAATTTTCCTCGCCCAATTGAAATGTTGGCATTCTGCCCGATTCTTTATTTTCACTATTCTTTTATAACTGAATATGCTTGAGTTCTCCAATTCTTCCCTTTCTTTCTGTCAATCTCTTTTTTTCTAGCTCTTGGTGTAGTTCTCTTTATAGGGAGTTTTGAAATTGAGTTTAATGATTCTGGTAAGTTCTAGTTCCCATATTTCAATTTTGGAAGACTAATGGATTTCTAACCTGTCTCCATGAATTACCTTCTCCTTAGTCCCTTCTGAGTCCACCCTTTGCTTTGTCACCCCCAACTATTGTTATGGATCTGTTTCTTTCCCAGAAAGACAATGGAATCGCTGCCTGGTTTGTTATCTTTTTCGTTTTCGTTTTCATTTTCCTGTAGCTAATTGTATCTGCTCTCTACCTTTCTTGCAGTTTGGATTTTCTGATTGTCTCATTCTGCCTAAGGAAAATTCACTGTGAACTCTGCTTACACTCTTCTTCTTGATCACCATTACCCTCTCAGTATAGAGCCAGGATTTGTGGTCTTATTTCTTGTGATCATACCTCTTCTTCATCTACACTTTTCCCTATCAATTCCCAGTGGTCCAGGTTGTTGAATATTCCTGTGCCTTCTATAGTTTTGGTGTTTCTATAGCAGGATTGTCAGGATAAGCTTTTCTATGGCTCCAAGCTTGCCAAATGGTGGTGTAGATACTCTTTGCCCTTTTTGTTCTCAGAATGGATAGACTGGATCATGTTTTTCTTCTTTCTGACTTTGTCGAACCTGTGTTGTGTTCAAAATGTCCTTCTCAGAGCAATTTTCTTTCAAAAGCTGGTTGGGGGACTGGTTTACTAGGGGATCTTTGGGGAAGATTGATATTCAACCATCATGCTTAATATCTCATGTATTCTTTGGACCATTTGGAAGGCTCACAATAAGGTGACTTTTGACCACACTCTCCAGTTCCCTACAGGTGCATCATTAAACATTTTAGTTTTATTGAACCATTAGGGTTATCTTAGTGTTCAGACCCCGTGTAGCTCCCCGCCCCCCTCTAATGTACAAAAGAAAAACTTTTTAGTTTTATCAACCTAATCAATTGTATATTTCTTGTTCCCAGCTTGCTTCCCATACTGTTCCTTGTTTGAACTCTCAAAACTTCTAGGTCTTCTCTGTTTTTTTTATGACAAATCTTTTATTGCTCGAAACATTCCTTGCTCAACCGAACAAGTCAACAAATACTTTACTAGCAGTAACTCACAAGATTTCTTCCAAAACCAAGAAACCATTTCCCCGGCTCCACAGTCCCTGAATATCCCTTTTGCAATGGCCATGCCCGGGCTGCCCATTTTGCTGCCATCAATATCAAGTTTGACGTGCCTTGGTTGTGGCTGGCACCACTTAACCGGGATTGAGTAATGCACACACTGTTATCTTAACGAATTCCATCAGTTTTGCACTTTAATCTGAACCACATGGGATTAAGTAACATGCATTTTTCAATCACATAGGATTATGTGTTTTGGTGCAGAGATAAAATGTAATTAATCTTTGAAAAGTACGATTTTAGTTCAGGTCTTGGGTACAATTAGCAGCAGATTTCATCAGTTGAGCTAATTACTACCTTTTATTTGTTGTTTTTTGGGAAAGTAAATTACTACCTTTTAGTAAACGCTACTAGTTTGCATTTCAGTTATACAACCTAACAACAGCAGGCAGTCAAAGCATTTGCACTTGCAGTCTTGCATTACACAAAATTAAGTGCTATTCTTTTTTCTTTTTTAATTTTATTTTTATATTTGCATTGTAGAATCCTCACAAGGAAAGAAGAACAAATGTTGTGTCATTTTGTTGATAGTATATGTGGATCATACACAAAGATGAATGTATATAACAGTGACAACAAAATACTTGAAACCTTGACAGATTTAGGGAAATTGAGACAACAATAAGTGCAAGAAATTTATCTTACGCCAAGGAGTCTAATAATCATATTTTAACTAATTGAGAGAGAGAGTACAAAATGATTGAACAATACTCATCAACTAACAAGCATAAAACCAGTTACAAGAGCCATTGTAATGAGCTGCCTCATCTGCTTGTTCTGGTCACCCAACGGGTTCACCCATAAAAACTCCGTAACAAAAATACCATCACATATGGCCACTTCTCTTGACGTTTTCCATTCATAAAACATCATACCCCTGTAATCTTTCTGATCGAACAACCGGAATGCCTCCCTGAACAATTCCATCACTGCATAGTAACTGTTGTCACAAACAGTAAGATAGTCCCTCATCCTTACATCGGTTGTGTCTGTGTCTGCTAGGAGTCTCTTCACAAATATGTATGTGTTGGTTGCGTTATACAGTGATTGCTCAATTGTGATCTGTGCTAGGCCCTCGACATTTGTTGTTGGGGCCTTTAGGTTTTCATTGAAAGTTGTGTTGCAAAATCCGAAATCCTCGCATTGGTGACAAATCTGATCAATCAGTTGTTGGGTTCGGGGGTCACTGGAAGCGGGGTGGATGAAGAGAGTGATGACTAGTAATGGAGATAGTAGGGAACAAGAAAAGAAAGAAGCCATTTTTGTTCTCTCTTCCAGTAAGGGTTGGAAGTGAGGAGAGAGTGAAGGAGAGAGAGAAGTACATATATGGGGGGATGTATCATTGTTGTTGAGTTGTAGAATTTATGTGATTACCCAGCTGTGTCATTTTAGTTACAGCTAGATTCATCAAGAGAATATTATAAATGTTGAAGAATCACATGAATGGTTATACACATATTGGCATATTAATTAACTCAATAGTAGATGACATTTAGTACATTTTGGCACATTGATGATAGTACACTTTGCATATATAGCGCGACTTAGTATTTATCAAAAAATATATATATAGCGCAACTTAATATACAATTTTATTTTCGCCAAAATAGGGTTCGGAAAGAGCAAGATATATGGAATTTTTCCTTTATTTTTGGACAGGTTGTTTCTGTGATAGTTCAATCTGCTCGTTAGTCTTTTTTTTTTTCTTTTGGTAATAGTGAGAATTGAATATCCTAGGAAACAAAATGTTAGAATTCACCCAATATTACGTATTTGTGTGCAGTACCATAGTCTGAGAAACTATATACTATATAGATTAAGGAAATCACTCACTTATAATTAAATTAACAAAGTACATTATAGCATACATGGAAAAAGAAGTAGATCGGCATGTATGTAAAATTCCAATCACTGGGCGATCCCTTGCGCTCAGATCATGTCTATTAAAGGATCTAACTTTATCTTAATTGAATCCAAATTTAATCTGAAAAATCTGAATTCATTAAGAGAAATTTGATATGATAGTCCAAATCTGATTGATCCAATCACTAATGTTGTGTTTGGGTTATAAATTTAGGTAGAGATTTGGAAGGAGAAAAGAAAATATGAGAGAAATGTGAATGAAATATAAGTTAAATATAAGTAAATGAAATATAAGTTAGGTGAGAGAGAACATCCTGATGTTTTCTTTCCTCCTGTCTCAAGGCTCTTCTCTTGCATCTCCTCTCCCAATCTTTTATCCTCCTATCTCAATGTTCTTTCTATTAAACGATTAAAGAGGCTCATGTCCGGAAAGATCGATAGAGGATCTGATGTTTGATTGATTGTGTTCTAGGACTTATATGGCAATTACTGGCTCAATCTGTAAACAAACATCCAAATTAACCAAGAAAATCTGATATGAATATGGTTAAATTTGTCATTAACATAGGTGTAGGCAAAATCTGAAGAGGATGAGAAGCAGAGCACCAGTGTTTTCACTAGATATAGTATAAAAGCAATAGAAAGTGGATTCAACACTTGTAAACTATGAAATATATTGGTACAATCATAAATTTCCAAATATTCACATACCCAACGAATACAAGTTAATCAGAAACCAAAAGCAATCTCTATCTTTCCTAATTGCAACAATCTTCCACTAAAAGGTAGGCCAACTTCAAAAATAAAAGGCCACCTTCTTAACTTTAAAAAGCCTATACATAACCAAAAACTAGAAAAATATGTTTAGGCATTAATATTATTACTGTCCTTAGCTTGCCAAAAAAAAAGCTAGGCAGCAGATGGGGCGGTAATGTAATGACCAGCGTTAGCCTCTGACACCGTTGCCGCCATGAATTTGTCAGCTTCACCTTCAATGGGTGATATGTCAGTCTTCTTATAATCCAATGACTCATCATTGTATATGTCCCACCAGCTCTTCACTAGCATCTTAATGTCTTTCCTTTTCATGTTCTCTTCAATTCCAGTATACCTCCATGGCTTTGATCCCTGAAAAGAAAGAAATAAAGAAAGAAGCCAAATGACAAATTAATTAATTTAGAATATTGATTTCATTTATTTAAAATAATTTGAGAAAAAGAAGAAAAGATTTGATCATTGATCATGAACACTCACCGCGGCACAGTAGTGAACAACTTTCACTTTATTAAGTTCAATGTTTTCTGGGTGACGCCAAAGCATGGCCAAAACAAGGTTGTAAATTGGTGGGATAGGCTTGTAGACATCCCTAAAGAACATATTCAAAAAGTCCTGCAAGCAAAATTGTTTAAGTTAATATCAAATTATTGCCAAAAGAATATCTACATTTATAGGATACAGATTCTCTATACCAAAATTCATGCCCCTATCTCAAATATAATTTTGACTGCATACCATTTTCTTGAAATTTTCTTGTTTTGATATTCTTGCCACATCATGTGAATGAAAATTCATTGAAAATAAAATAACGACATGAATTTTAAAGACTAAAGATTTTGTCTATTTCGATAGATCGACTAATGCCTATTAGGATTTTTAACTTTAATACCAATATTAACTGATATATCGGTAGATACTATCTAAAATTGGGTGATATATAACAGTATTGTTGATATTGATACTGTTATTTAAAAGGTGTTGGAGTGACAAATTTTGATGATTACCTGCTCAGCAAAAGGGGTAGGCGGAGTGATTTTGAGGGTCTCTAAGAGGTCATCATAAATTGGGAGACTAGGCTCGAACACAAACATGCCAGCATTGAAGTAGAGGGGAGGCTTAGGACCCAACTCTCTAGGCCACTGGACCTTGTCAGGGCACTGTTGGCAGTACCCAATCTGGTACTGTGAGGTATGAGACCATGTCTTCTCGCAGAAACAATCCTTCACAGCATAGAAGTAGCCATTTGGGTTGTCAAAGAGGTGGTCTATATTTTCAAACACCTGGATGTCTCCGTCCAAATATATCATCTTATGGTACTCCACAAACTGCAATTGATTACAAGTCAATATGCCTTATTTCAGCTAGAAAGATAATTAATATGAATACCAAGGAAATTAAGAACTTATCATGAAATTTTTTTTACTAAATTTTGTTATCATTAGACACATACCTCCCAGATACGCAGCTTGGAGTAGTTGATGACATAGTAGGCCATAGCAAACTGGGTCTGGTTCGCCGGTGGGTACACCGGCTCGATCTCACGGACTATGCAGCCCTGAGCTAGCAGCATACGGCGGTGGTCCTCCGGCACGTCAGGCAGGACCGCCACCACTAGCGGGTACGCAGTCTTGACCTTCCTCAGGCCCTTGGCCAGCCCAACCACGCCCTTCACGTAGTCACCATTCCCCGCCAAGAATGTCACATAAGCCCGGCTCGTCAGGCTGGCTGCCTTGACCAGGCTGGTAGCCTTGGTGGTTGCACTCACAAGTTCAGGAGCCATTTGAGTTTTAGAGAAAGAAAGAGTGGTCTGTAGAGAGAGAAGGGAAGTTGGGAAATATTTTTGAGAAAATGAAGAAGAAATGCGGGGATGTTTTGGGTGAGTTTGTGGATTTTTCTTCGATGGGGGCTTGCTTATTTATAGGAGTTGATGGATGAATCTTCGAGGAAGCTGATGTAAAAGATTCATGATCTGGACAGGGGTTATTTGTGCTAAACGACGTTGTTTAATTAACTTTTTTTTTATGTTTGATGAGAGACGACGGCGTCGTTTTGGTGGTGTGTGGAATGTTCTCCCAATGGAATGGGGACAGTGGGTCCTACGGAAAAATGTTAGGTTTGTTATCTGATATCCGAATCAAATCGGACTGTACGCGTGTGAGAGTGGGTGTGGCGGTGATCAGATCTGACGGCTGTGAGTTTACTCCTCGAATAGATAAAGTCTGGAAGTGGATAATGGGTCGGTGCAATTAAAAGGATAGACTAATATAAAACAATGAATTTGAAAATGAATATCTCTACTCATTAATGGTAGGTAGTTTGTTGAGCGGTGGTATGGTATCTATAAATATTTTACTACTCTCACAATCACTAGGTTGTTTACATTTTCATTTGACTTTCTGAGGTAATGTATGACCATACGAAAAAAAAAAAAAATGTTTATTGTCTTATAAGTTAACGTTATCATAGATACAGTGACCCCGGTTTAATTCTCAAAATATAATTTTAAAAAAAATATTAAAATTTTATTTGGTTAGAAATTTTTTTAAAAAAAATTTCAAAATCATTTTTTATTTTTTACACATCAATCAATCATTTTTTTTCTCTCTCTCCTCTCTCTCCTTCTCAATCATTTTTTTTCTCATACACATCTACTCAAATACAACAAAATTAGTTATACTAGCGACCCCAAATATTCTACCAAATCTCTCACAGCGGTGTAGGACCCACACACATGTGGATTTGTGTCAATTCCATCCCATGTGAGAGGTTTGGTAGAATATTTGGGATACATAGTATTTCCTCAACAAAATATCAAATCATTCCAAACTCCCATAATCTAAAACTATTTTCAAAATATATAACCAAACAATCCAAAAAAATTTATAAACTCTTCCCCCAATATTTTTTTTAAAAATTTATCTCTCAAAATCAAACCAAACACACCTAGTAAGTTTCATTGCACATATTTATTATTAATTTAATATTAATTTATTAAATGATAAACAAAATATGATATAAAATTTATGTCGTTTTTTGAAACAAAAAGACACATTAGATGAGAAATAGAGAAAAGTTAGGGATCATGAAAATTTTTTCATGAAAATGATCATGAAAGATTTATGATCATTGGATTACCTTGATTAGTGCATAGTGCTTTATTCTAAGTGTAATTCAAGGATTACAAAGCTTTCATGATTATTTTCATGATACGTAGCATTGCTGTAAAAAAAATTCTACATATAATGTTATTTATTATCTCATTTTCTCATTTAAGACACAAGTAAGTGGATTTCATATGTATTAATGAATGTAGGTCCCGATGCTTTAGGTTCAAACATGAGTGAGACAATGAGATAAGAAATAAAATTATATACGTCTTCCGTCTCAAAATATTAGTCCCTTATTTCATTTTTCATTGTCTCAAAATATTAATCACTTTTCAAAAATCAAGGAATAAAATAATATGAATTTATTATTTTTCCGTTCTTTTAAATTCATAAATAATACAAAAAGTACAATTATGACAATTGATATTCTTAAAAAAATGTACTATCAAAGGATAATTTTAAAAAATTAATATTTTTAAAATATAATAATTATACTACCAAAAAAAGTTGAATTCCTCAAAGGGAACAATTATTTTGAAACGGAGGAAGTAGTATGTATGATTAATTATTCTAGGCTACACAGTATTTAGAAACAATTCAACATTAATTTGGCAAAGTAATTACCCAAGTAATTGGGTCTTAAGGGAGCGTATTGTGTTGTTAAAGAGTTTGAGAGCTAACAGGAGTGTTAGGCCATGAGCATAATTAACATTAATATCAGCTGTTCAGTTTAAGTACTTCCACCATCAATCCTTGGCTTTTAATATGTAATTCAAAATTTAATTTCAAAATGCTCAAGGCACTCAACAATCGAGTTAATTCAAATTATGATCCTATGGGTCAATTAGATTTTAAAAGTTTATTGAAGTTTCGGTTAAATGGGGCATTACTCCTAAAGACAAAATCTAAAGGTTCCATGTGATTTTGACATTAAACCAAAGATCCCAACTGATTTCATATCCAAACCCAAAGATCCCATATGACTTTTATTAAACCGAAGAATCAAGTGACTTGACACCCCAGTCTCAAAGGTTCTATGTGACATTCACATTAAACCTAAGATTCCAAGTGACTTATTGACCCTTAAAACCCAGTATCCCAAGTGACTTGGCACCCAATTCTAAAGGTCTCATGTGATTTTGACATTTAGTCCAAAATCTCAAGTGACTAGACATATCCGGCCGAATGAACTCAACCAACAATATAAAGCTAAAGCTCTCGTAACGTTATGTTTGATTGGAGGATTCAAGAAAAGATTTGAAAAAAAAAAATAGAAAAGTAAATAAAACGTGAACAAAATATATTTATATTTTATTTAGTTTCACGCACCTTTTCCTTCTCCGTTTCCAAATCTCCCAACTAAATATAGCATAAAATGGCTTGGCATTTACCCAAGGTGACAGTCCTCCCTCAGCCTAATCCATTTTAGATGTTAAAGGATAAAATTTGAATAAAAAATATATATATATATTGAACTGTTGAATAAAATATATATTGTTATGAAGTTTTGAACTAGTTTTAGAAAAGTTAAAAAAAAAAAAAAAAAAAAATTAGACTTGATGGTAATTTGGAGGGAAAAATGATCCTTACCGTTGTTTTCTAGCTTATGTAGTTGTCGCGACCCAAACCCGGCCCTATGGGTTTAGCACCGTAACCGGCTAGTAATCCGAGATTACCGAAGGCCTGCTGAACAGTAATACAGTTAAACAGAGTACAGGGCCTGACGGAAGCCAATACAGTAAGTAACTAGTGTCCATTGAGCTGTGAAAATCTGTATGCCAAAAACATTTTTCATGCATTCATACAGTTCAGAACAGTACAGTCTATACAATCATTATAACATTCAGTGTGGGGACATAATCCCTCGATAACAGTACGGTCAAACAGTAAACAGTTTATACAATAATACAAAACAGTCAAGAGACAGGTGGGGAACACAAAAACACCCCAAGCCATAGCATGGCGTCTCGGAACCTCGCAGTGAGGCACATAGGCTGGCTTGACAAAACTGGGGACTAACCCACGCTCCTAACTCCGGTCTGGCTGCTGAGAACCTACATATATATATAAACAGTGAGCTAAAGCCCAGTGAATAACATAATGCGTAAAGAGGTTATGAATGAATGTCCTTACAGTAATGAAAACAGTTCATTAAATAGCATTTCAATCTTTCAGTATTTCAGTCAATCAATCATATGTGGTACATCCATTAGCCTATAAACAGTAGGTCCAAAAGGACCGGGCCTCAACGGACCCAACAGTAGTGATGGCCATCAATCAATAAACAGTATGGTTCCACAAGGAAACCGACAGAGCTCTGTAACAGTAACAGTAAGTAATAAGTGCTAAGGATGCCACAGTACAGTTCACAATACAGGACATACATTCATTCAATAACAATATCAGTTCAGTAAACGGTTCTGTTCAGTATTCAAAAGATAACCATTTTGAACATATCTTTACACAATCTGTTACTCACAGAGATTGGGCTAATAGCAGCTAGAGCGTGTCCCCGAGAGTCAACCCTAAACAGTAAACAAATGAACACACTCTAAGTTTAACAGTTGGGGAAGTACCATAAATAACTTCCTATTATGCCTCGATGTGTTCTACATCTATATCCTCATTAAGATGTCTTAAACTAGGCCTAAGAATGCCTACGATGGGATGAGGATGCAAAGATGCGCATGGAACACAATTGCAGAATTTTCAGTGAAACAGAGTCCCGCTCGAGCGTAGGTTTCCCCGCTCGAGCGGACAAGCAAACAAAGGTCCCCGCTCGAGCGCAAGATCCCCGCTCGAGCGGACCAAAAAGTACTAGATAGGTGAAATCTCCGCTCGACGCCCGCTCGAGCGTGTCACCTAGTCCTCCGCTCGAGCGCCCAACACTCCGCTCGAGCGGACTGATGCACAGTGCAAGATGCTGGGAGCTCGATTTATCCGCTCGAGCGCTACTTCGTCCGCTCGAGCGGACAACAGAAATCTGGAAATCCCAGATTTGAGTCCCAAGCTCAAAACCAAGTTCAAAAGCAACATTTTCGATCCTCTTGGGCTATTTTCTGGAAAAACTCTTTTAAACACATAGAATAACACGTTTTAAAGCTCAATTCAAGAAATCAAAGCCCAAGGGTGTTTAATTCAAACCCAACTCGAAATCAATTTCATGAACAATCTCAAAACATGCAATGCATGATCTTTAAACCAAAATCAAAGCTCAACTCTTGCTCTAATGAGCTCAAAGGTTGGAAAACAAAATGAAAACATGGACCATAATACAAACATGAGCTTGCATGTACAATTCAACATGAAATCAACTCCAAAATACACCAAAATGACCATGCATGCAACAATGGAGCTCTAATTCAACAATTATGAACAAAATCAAGACTCAAGTTCTCTATAACCATGATACATGCAAGATGGAGCTTAAAGATAACAAGAAGACAATGATTTCCTTACCTAGAGTGTCAATTTCAAGGTGTGGAAGCTAGATTATGCCAATTATACTTCAATTCTCTCAAATTCCAAGCATGCAAGATGAAATCCTCCAATCTCCTACTCTCTCTCTCTAATTCGTGGGAGCTAAAAGAGTGAGCTGATGAATTGATATGTTAAGTGTAAAAGGGCTCCAATATGTGACTAGATAGTGGGCCACTATATGTGGCAAAATAGTAAATAAGGTCAACATTGCAATTAACTCGTTTAAATCTAATTTAATCATTCCTAATCAATTTCCAGATAAATATATCATTAAATCACAAATATTCTCCTGATCATGAAACACTAAACGGTTTTCATTTCGGCCGCCGATAAGGCCTCCAATTAGCAGTTTAAACATATAAATTCAAACAGATAATCAATCAATCAAACAGATGCAATATGCAATTCAATAGATAAACTTATTCAATTTCAGTTTCGATTTTAATCAGTCCATTCAGTACTTCAGTTAATTCAATTATCAGTCATTATCAGTTCAGTTTAGCAGTAATCAGTAGCTAATTCAGTAGTTTATCGGTAATCAGTACGAGGGTTGTTACAGTCTCCCCTCCTTATAAGGAGTTTAGTCCTCTAAACTCGAGTTACCTTCAGTTTGGAAGAAAACAGGATTCAGTGGAAACAGTTCTGGGTATCTTTTAGCCATGTCATCTTCCCTTTCCCAAGTGGCATACACACCACCATGGTTCTGCCAATCAACTTTCACTAGCGGGATCTCTTTGTTTCTCAGTTTCTTGATCCGTCGGTTTATAATCTGTATAGGCCTCTCCTCGTAAGTGTAGTCATCACTCAACACTATCCGAGTAGGCTCAATCACATGGAATGGATCCCGAAGATAATCTCTCAACATAGAGATGTGGAAGACGTTATGCATATGCTCTATTTCAGGAGGAAGTGCAACTTGATACGCCACCGGATTGATTTTCTCAACAATCTCATAAGGTCCAACGTATCTCGGCGCTAACTTGCCTTTGACTCCGAAATGAGTCTGGCCTTTCATTGGTGTCACTTTCACAAAAACGTGATCACCCACTTCATATTCTCGGTCTCGTCTTCTAATATCTGCATAACTCTTCTGTCTACTCTGTGCAGTTTTCAGTCTCTGCTGTATCAGTTTTATCTTTTTAGTCGTTTCATAAACAATCTCGGGCCCAAGCAAAGGCCCATCTCCAACTTCTGCCCAGCAAATTGGAGATCTACACTTTCTGCCATACAATGCCTCGAAAGGCGCCATACCAATACTCGAATGATAGCTGTTGTTGTAGGCGAATTCAGCTAGTGGCAAGTGACTTTCCCAGTTTCCTTGAAAATCAAGGACACACATTCTCAGTAGATCCTCTAAAGTTTGAATGGTCCTTTCTGACTGTCCATCTGTCTGAGGATGATAGGCACTACTCAGTCTCAATTCAGTACCCAATGCAGTCTGTAGGCTTTGCCAAAATCTCGATGTAAACTTCGAATCCCTGTCAGAAACAATAGACACAGGCACTCCATGCAATCTCACAATTTCATCAATATAGATAACAGCCAATTTGTCCGCATTATAGATTGTCTTGACAGGTAGGAAGTGTGCAGATTTAGTCAGTCTATCAACAATAACCCAAATTGAATCCATACCTTTCCTGGAGCGAGGTAACCCAACGATAAAATCCATCGTGATATGCTCCCATTTCCACTCTGGTATGGGTAAGGGTTGCAATAATCCAGCGGGTCGTTGATGTTCAGCTTTGACTTGTTGGCAATGAAGACATTTGGACACAAAGTCGGCAATTTCTTTCTTCATTCCCGGCCACCAGAAATTCAATTTCAAATCTTGATACATTTTCGTATTCCCTGGGTGGATAGAAAATTTTGAATTGTGGCCCTCTTGCAGAATTCTTCTTTTCAGTTCAGTGTCATTCGGTACACACAGTCTTTCTTGAAATTTCAGTACATTGTTCTCAAATTTGAACCCCGGTCTCGGTTTAGAATCTCTTTCTTCAATAACCTTCTTCAAGTAATCATCCAATTGTTGTTTCTCCTTAATTTCTTCAATCAATGCTGGTTGAGCAGAAATAGCAGCTAAGGTTCCACCTTGTTCCTTCAAAACAATTTCAATTTCAGACTTTTCAAGGTCACAAAGCAACTCCTTTTGTCCAGTCAGCAAACAGGCTAAGTTCCCAATCGATTTTCGGCTCAAAGCATCGGCAACGGTGTTGGCTTTTCCCGGATGATACAGAATCTGTAGGTCATAATCTTTTATCAGTTCAAGCCATCTCCGCTGTCTCATATTCAGTTCTTTCTGTGTGAAGAAATATTTCAAACTCTTGTGGTCAGTATACACTTCGCATATTGCTCCATATAAATAGTGACGCCAGATTTTCAGTGCAAATACTACTGCAGCAAGTTCTAAGTCATGGGTTGGGTAGTTCTTTTCATGAGGTCTTAGTTGTCGGGAAGCATAAGCAATTACTCTCCCATTCTGCATTAAAACACATCCCAAACCCTTATGAGAAGCATCACTAAATACAGTATAACCATCCGTACCTGTAGGCAAGGTAAGAATTGGTGCAGTCACGAGTCTAGTTTTCAACTCCTGGAATGCTGATTCTCTTTGGTCTGTCCAGTCAAATGATGTCCCCTTCTGAGTTAACTGAGTCAATGGTAGGGCAATTTTAGAGAAATCTTTGACAAATCTTCTGTAATATCCAGCCAATCCCAAAAAGCTTCGGACTTCAGTCACATTTGTTGGTCTAGGCCAGTTCACTACAGCTTCAATTTTCTGCGGATCAACAGAAATTCCATCTTTGCTAACAACATGCCCCAAAAACATTACATGATCAAGCCAAAATTCACATTTAGACAGTTTAGCATACAGTTTCTGTTCTCTTAAGGTTTGCAGGGCAAGTCTCAGATGGTGTTCATGTTCTTCTACAGTCTTAGAATAAATCAATATGTCATCAATGAATACCACAATAAAATCATCAAGGTATGGTTTAAAAATTCTGTTCATAAGGTCCATAAATGCAGCTGGGGCATTGGTAACTCCAAACGGCATAACTAAAAATTCATAGTGGCCATACCTCGTTCTAAAAGCAGTTTTATCAATGTCTTCTGGTTTAACTTTCAGTTGGTGATATCCTGATCTGAGGTCGATCTTGGAAAACACTTGTGCACCCTGTAACTGGTCAAACAAATCATCAATACGCGGTAATGGATATTTGTTCTTTACAGTTACCTTGTTCAATTCGCGGTAATCAATACACAGTCTCAGTGAGCCATCTTTCTTCTTTACAAACAAAATAGGTGCACCCCACGGTGAAGTACTGGGTCTGATAAACTTCTTGTCTAGCAGTTCCTGCAATTGTACTTTCAATTCTTTCAGTTCAGTTGGAGCCATTCTGTAGGGAGCTTTAGACACTGGCTGTGTTCCCGGAATCACATCAACAGTAAATTCGATCTCCCTGTCAATCAAATCCCCTGGCAGATCATCTGGAAATACATCTGGGAATTCTCTGACTATAGGAATACAATTCACATCAGTTTTAACACAATCATCAGTAGATACAGTCAGTACGGAACACAGATATCCTTTACACCCTTTTCTAATCAGTTTGACAGCTTTTACAGAAGAAATCAAATACGGAGGAGGTACTACTCCACTTCCATTAAACACAAATTCAGGCAAACCAGGCGGACGGAAAACTACTTGTTTTGTTACACAGTCTATAGTGGCATGATATTTTTGTAGCCAATCCATCCCCAATATTACATCAAAGTGATCAATGTTCAATGGCAGTAAATCAATAAACAGATGCATATCCTCAACAATAATTTCACAAGCAGGATACATATATGCACATGTCATAGATCCTCCAACAGGTGATGATACAGCTAGCAGATAGTTCATGGGTTCTAGGGGTCTATTCAATTTTCGTGAGAAAGCATGCGACACATAAGAATGTGTAGACCCCGAATCAATCAGTACATATGCATTTTGTGTACAAATAGAGAGGATACCTGACACAACGGTCTCAGTATTCTGAACGTCTCCCGGTACTAGGGCAAATACTCGGCCCTGCCTCACAGGCTCTTTCCCGGTAGCTTTGGGGTTAGGCTTTGGTGCTACATTTGATGCTGCTGCGCTTGGTGCAGCTTTACTACTGGCTTGCGGGGCAGAGGGACAGTCTTTAATTCTGTGGCCCACCTTGCCACATCTGAAACAAGCTCCTGAAATCTGGTAGCAAACCCCTTTGTGCTTATTGCCACATACGGAGCAGGGTGGGGTAAACCCACTCCCTTGGCTGGGGCTAGTTGTTGACCCCGTGTTCTGTTTCTTGTTTGCAGAGTTATGTTTGCCTTTCTTGAATTTGAAACCCTGTCTTTTACCATGCCATTCAGTTGTTGGTGGTTCGGTTTGTTTCAGTGCTTCAATATTTGATTCAGCCATCAAGGCTCGATCAAGAACACCCACATAAGTTGGCAGTTTCAACATATTAACTCTATCAAGGATAGGAACATTCAGGCCGCCTTCAAATTTCCTGGCCTTTTTGTAATCGGTGTCCACCATATGCGGTGCATATCTGGCAAGCTCGGTGAACTTCTTCTCATATTCGGCAACAGACGTTGTGCCCTGTTTCAGTTGTTCAAATTCAGTTACCTTTCTATCCCTGACACATTGAGGAAAATACTTTTCAAAGAAGGACTCCTTGAACTGAGCCCAAGTCACCATAGTGTTGGTGTCACGGATCAACATCCACCACCTTCTAGCTTCTTCCTGCAATGTAAAGGTGGCTAACAATACCTTATGTGCTTCTGAGCACGGAAAAACTTCAAACAATTTTTCAGTCTCCAAAACCCAAGCTTCAGCCTTTAGCGGTTCTAAGCCTCCCTGAAAGGACGGCGGTTTCATTTTGCTGAATTTATGAGTCAGTGCAATAATGTCCACCTCATTAACGTTTACATTCTGTACATTCTGTTCCGGTTGTACCGGAGGAGGAGGAGGTGGGGGCTGTTGGTTCTGTTGTTGATCAAGTCTTTCAATTACTAGTCCCATCATTTGTTCAAGTCTGGCCATTCTGGCATCAGAGGATGATGATTCAGTTTCATTTGCGTTATCCATTTCACTATAAACAGTTATAACAGTTATCATTATAAATAGTTGTACAATTAAACAGTTTAGCATTTTAACATATATTCAGTCAGTCATAAGCACACACTTTTCAAGTTCATGAGATGCCCTAATCACTTTTCTAGGACACCCTATAGCTCATTTGGACACGTGTGTGCGGTATTACTCGTGGTTAAGTATCGCTCTGATACCACTCTGTCGCGACCCAAACCCGGCCCTATGGGTTTAGCACCGTAACCGGCCAGTAATCCGAGATTACCGAAGGCTTACTGAACAGTAATACAGTTAAACAGAGTACAGGGCCTGGCGGAAGCCAATACAGTAAGTAACTAGTGTCCATTGAGCTGTGAAAATCTGTATGCCAAAAACATTTTTCATGCATTCATACAGTTCAGAACAGTACAGTCTATACAATCATTATAACATTCATTGCGGGGACTTAATCCCTCGATAACAGTACGGTCAAACAGTAAACAGTTTATACAATAATACAAAACAGTCAAGAGACAGGTGGGGAACACAAAAACACCCCAAGCCATAGCATGGCGTCTCGGAACCTCGCAGTGAGGCACATAGGCTGGCTTGACAAAACTGGGGACTAACCCACGCTCCTAGCTCCGGTCTGGCTGCTGAGAACCTACATATATATATAAACAGTGAGCTAAAGCCCAGTGAATAACATAATGCGTAAAGAGGTTATGAATGAATGTCCTTACAGTAATGAAAACAGTTCATTAAACAGCATTTCAATCTTTCAGTATTTTAGTCAATCAATCATATGTGGTACATCCATTAGCCTATAAACAGTAGGTCCAAAAGGACCGGGCCTCAACGGACCCAACAGTAGTGATGGCCATCAATCAATAAACAGTATGGTTCCACAAGGAAACCGACAGAGCTCTGTAACAGTAACAGTAAGTAATAAGTGCTAAGGATGCCACAGTATAGTTCACAATACAGGACATACATTCATTCAATAACAATATCAGTTCAGTAAACGGTTCTGTTCAGTATTCAAAAGATAACCATTTTGAACATATCTTTACACAATCTGTTACTCACAGAGATTGGGCTAATAGCAGCTAGAACGCGTTCCCGAGAGCCAACCCTAAACAGTAAACAAATGAACACACTCTAAGTTTAACAGTTGGGGAAGTACCATAATTAACTTCCTATTATGCCTCGATGTGTTCTACATCTATATCCTCATTAAGATGTCTTAAACTAGGCCTAAGAATGCCTACGATGGGATGAGGATGCAAAGATGCGCATGGAACACAATTGCAGAATTTTCAGTGAAACAGAGTCCCGCTCGAGCGCAGGTTTCCCCGCTCGAGCGGACAAGCAAACAAAGGTCCCCGCTCGAGCGCAAGATCCCCGCTCGAGCGGACCAAAAAGTACTGGATAGGTGAAATCTCCGCTCGACGCCCGCTCGAGCGTGTCACCTAGTCCTCCGCTCGAGCGCCCAACACTCCGCTCGAGCGGACTGATGCACAGTGCAAGATGCTGGGAGCTCGATTTATCCGCTCGAGCGCTACTTCGTCCGCTCGAGCGGACAACAGAAATCTGGAAATCCCAGATTTGAGTCCCAAGCTCAAAACCAAGTTCAAAAGCAACATTTTCGATCCTCTTGGGCTATTTTCTAGAAAAACTCTTTTAAACACATAGAATAACACGTTTTAAAGCTCAATTCAAGAAATCAAAGCCCAAGGGTGTTTAATTCAAACCCAACTCGAAATCAATTTCATGAACAATTTCAAAACATGCAATGCATGATCTTTAAACCAAAATCAAAGCTCAACTCTTGCTCTAATGAGCTCAAAGGTTGGAAAACAAATGAAAACATGGACCATAATACAAACATGAGCTTGCATGTACAATTCAACATGAAATCAACTCCAAAATACACCAAAATGACCATGCATGCAACAATGGAGCTCTAATTCAACAATTATGAACAAAATCAAGACTCAAGTTCTCTATAACCATGATACATGCAAGATGGAGCTTAAAGATAACAAGAAGACAATGATTTCCTTACCTAGAGTGTCAATTTCAAGGTGTGGAAGCTAGATTATGCCAATTATACTTCAATTCTCTCAAATTCCAAGCATGCAAGATGAAATCCTCCAATCTCCTACTCTCTCTCTCTAATTCGTGGGAGCTAAAAGAGTGAGCTGATGAATTGATATGTTAAGTGTAAAAGGGCTCCAATATGTGACTAGATAGTGGGCCACTATATGTGGCAAAATAGTAAATAAGGTCAACATTGCAATTAACTCGTTTAAATCTAATTTAATCATTCCTAATCAATTTCCAGATAAATATATCATTAAATCACAAATATTCTCCTGATCATGAAACACTAAACGGTTTTCATTTCGGCCGCCGATAAGGCCTCCAATTAGCAGTTTAAACATATAAATTCAAACAGATAATCAATCAATCAAACAGATGCAATATGCAATTCAATAGATAAACTTATTCAATTTCAGTTTCGATTTCAATCAGTCCATTCAGTACTTCAGTTAATTCAATTATCAGTCATTATCAGTTCAGTTTAGCAGTAATCAGTAGCTAATTCAGTAGTTTATCGGTAATCAGTACGAGGGTTGTAAAGATTTGTATGGACCAATTGAGGGTGATAGTGGCAAACCTGATTATATGAAAGATGATAAATGGAAGAAGCTTAATCGAAAAGCCGTTGGTGTTATTCGTCAATGGATTGATGACAGTGTGTTTCATCATGTTGCTACTGAAACTTCGGTACATGATTTATAGAAAAATTAGAAGGCCTTTATGATAGAAAATCAGCCACAAATAAAGTTTTTCTGTTTCGTAAGTTGGTTAATTTAAAATATAAAGAGGGCAGCCCTATTCCGGAACATCTGAATGAAATAAAGAGTATTGTTAACCAACTTGCTTCTATGAAAATTATTTTTGATGATGAGTTGCAAGCTTTGATGCTACTTAGTTCTTTGCCCGAAAGTTGGGAGACTTTAGTTGTGACGGTTAGTAATTTAGCACCTGATGGTGTTGTCATAATGGGCCAAGTCACCAGTAGCCTGTTGAATGAAGAAACTAGAAGAAAATCAGCGGGTTCCTCTCATTTAGAAGAATTTGTGGTGAGGGGCCGAAGTAAAACAAGGGGGAAGAGTAAGACTCCTCATGGTCGTGATCAAAGCCGTGACAAATCAAAAGATGGTTCTTTTTCAAAGAAAGACATTGAGTGCTATTATTGCCATGAGAAAGGGCACATGAAGTGGGAATGCCGAAAGCTCAAGAACAAGGAGAAAAGACGTGAAAAAAGTGTGGATAAGAAGCAAGAAGACACAACGGTAGTTACTACCGATGATCTCATGGTCGTTTGTGAAGATGATTGTATCAATTTTGTGGGCCAAGAGAGTAATTGGGTGATTGATTTGGGTGCTTCTTTTCATGTGACTTCTCGAGTTGATTTCTTCACTACCTACACCAAAGGAGATTATGGTTCTGTTCGAATGGGTAATGAAGGTTTGTCCAAGATTATTGGCATGGGAAATGTTTGCTTGGAAACAAATTTGGGCTACTAGTTGTTGCTTAAAGATGTGAGGCATGTTCCCGACATTTGCTTCAATTTGATCTTTACTGGGAAGCTAGATGATGAAGGCTTCAACAACAAATTTGGTGATGGAATATGGAAGCTCACAAAGGGTTCTTTGGTGGTAGCTAAGTGCAAGAAGACTTATACACTTTATTCGATGCAAGGAAAAATTTGTAAAGGTGTTGTCAATGCACTTAAAGATGATACTTCTACCGAATTGTGGCACAAGCGGCTTGGCCACATGAGTGAAAAGGGGCTGCAAGTATTGTTCAAGAAAGAGCTTCTACCCGGTTTGAAAGGTACACATCTCAAAACTTGTGTTCATTGTTTGGCGGGTAAACAACATAGAGTTTCTTTTCATAAAAATGTTGCTTCTAGAAAAGAAAATGTTTTGGAGTTGATTCATTCGGATGTTTGTGGTCCTTTAAAAGTTAGAACACATGGTGGTGCACTTTATTTTGTTACTTTCATTGATGATTATTTAAGGAAAGTTTGGGCTTTTCTACTAAAAACTAAAGATCAAGTTCTAGAAGTATTTAAGCATTTTCAGGCCATGGTTGAAAGAGAAACAGGACAGAAATTGAAGTGCATCCGATCAAACAATGGTGGTGAATACATTGGGCCATTTGATGAGTATTGTCGCAGTCAAGGTATTCGGCATCAAAAGACAGTTAAGAAGACTCCTCAACAAAATGGCGTTGTCGAGAGGATGAACCGCACCATTATGGAAAGAACAAGGTGTTTGCTTTCATAAGCTAAATTGCTAAGATCCTTTTGGGGTGAGGCATTGAAGACAGCGGTTGACGTGATCAATTTATCTCCTTCCTATCCTTTGAATGGTGATGTTCCTGAAAGAGTTTGGACTGGCAAAGATGTATTTTATGAGCACTTGAGAGTGTTTGGTTGCCGAGTTTTTATTCACATTCCAAAATATGAGAGGTCCAAGCTTGATAGTAAGTCAAGACAATGTATTTTTCTTGGCTATTGGCGTGATGAATTCGGGTAT